>CAIGRF010092088.1:20085-33433 GCA_903798235.1 Fraxinus ornus
CACAAGCACGAAATCTCTCTGCTCCTTTTCGAATTCCCATCTTCTTCCAGTTACTTGGTGATTCTGTTCCGGCACTCACTTTCGGTTCGGCTGTTCAAGCTGCAGTTCACTGCCGCTGTATTCTGGGAAGCAAGCTCTCGAGTTACTTCGATGAGGGAGCGAATATTGTTTTAAGGACATTGTGTTGAACACAGGCCCCGGCTCCAAAGACGTCAAATTTATTTTCTGTTTCTGCAATATTTATTTTATGTTTCTGCAATATTTTATTTCTGTCCACTGCAATATATTTTGTTCACTGCAGGTGTTTCACTTCTTCAATTCAGTACTGTAACAAGTTTGATAACAATCTTAAAGCAATATTCTTTTGTACTGATTTTCTGATTGTGTTTCAGAAATGGAAAATACACCTACCAGTAACGTTGCAAATGAAATTGTGTCTCCTGTGGCTCAGACTGTGGCTGTGCCACAGTACTGAATTGAAGAAGTGAAACAGGTGTATGGCGGGGGAACGACAGAGGTAGTGGTTTTTGGTTTTTGGGTGGGGGTGTGAGAAGAATATGAACAGTGTTTTCTTCTTCTTTTTTTGACTAAATTCTTTTGTTTTAATTATTTTATATGTAAAATATAAAATAACATTTTTACACTTTTAAAATTAGTCAACATTGGGTCAAACTTTTGATTTTTGATCGACTAACGGATAAACTAATGATTTTCATCCACTTGGACTGCAACTGCTACATTTTGAAAGATTTGGAACTATGGTTGGCACAAATGAAATATTTGGGCAAATTCTGTTATTTTACGAAAGATTTGGTACCGCTGCTGTAATTTTCCCTTTTTTTTAATTACAAATTGATTTTTTCATAGAGAAATAGGAGAAACAATGAAAAGAAAAGATAGAGATAAAAAGAAATGAAAATATTAAAAAGATAATAAAAACAACATGTTAAAGAGAGGAAAATATTTTTTTTTTTCTATAATAGCTCTAGGTTAGTAGAAGCAAAGAGAAATATTGAAAGGAAAAAAAATCATAAAGTGTTACATTTTTCTTTTTGTGTTAGTTTCAAAATTCTTAGGGATGAATGTGAGACTTTTTATGAGATTTTATATTTGTATTTTATGCTTAAAAGTTATTACATTGAAGAATATATAAAAAAAAATTTAAGTCATTCACATTTTGAACATCACACGACTTTTAAAAACTCTTGATTTAGTCCTTGTTTGATCCCTACTTTTTTGGAAATATATTTTTTCTCTTTTTTAACCACACATTTTTCAATAAAAATAATATTACACATAAATTCAAAGCTTCTATTATTTTTTAGAGCCTATTTGATGACCATTATCAATTTATCATAAAAATATGTTTTGAATAGTGATTTTTAGGAGAATGTGTGGTTAAAGAAAATGAATTTTTTTTTATATACGTGTATAATATTTCATTGTGTGAATGCGTGATTAAAAATGATTATATAAGAATCATAAAATAAATTAATAAGCGTCGAACAGACATTTAACTACACATACTCCATCAATTTGCTATTTCAAAACCCTTTATGACTTTAATGAGCTTTTAGAATGTCCATGTTGAATACCTCAAAACTATAAAAATTCTAAAAAGTCTTTGTTAAATACACCTAAACATTTAAATTTTTTAAAAGTTTCAAGAATTTTGATTAAATACGCCCTCTAATTAATTTAGGGTACGGTTGATTGCAGATGAAAGTTATTAATTAAATGTGTTTGATTAATTTAATTTTCGATCTAAAAAGATATTATAGTTGTCTATTTTTATTAATGTGTAGATGAGAGAAATATGATAGATGAAAGAGAGATAGTGAAATACCTGGAAAATAAAAAACACGATTCCCTAAAGAAATTGTTTCTTGTTTTAAGGAAAATATAGTCACATATTGGAAAATATTTTATATGAAAAAAATTGTCAATCAAACCCCCAAAAAATAAGAACTTGAGTGGAAAAAATGATGTTTTATATTATGTAAAATGAAGTCAATCAAATACATTCTTAGAGTAATCAAATGGTTTTTTTTTAACTTGGGACCAGTAATTAGAGGTGGGCAAACAACTCAGGACAATTAGAATCAAGCCAGAATCGATTCAATGTTGAGTAAGTTTTCAATTGATTTTGGTTCTTAGAACCTAGAATTGAGAATTGAAACCATTAGAATCATTTCTAAATTTTTATTTTAAAAAAAAAAAAATTCCTCATAATTCATTGAACAAAATTTTCAAAATAAAATCATTAAACTTGACTCTTTTCTTTTTCCAAAGTTTTGATTTTGGTTCTATTTCAATACTATAAGGAATAATGTTATTTAGTACTAATGACGTTTAAAATCAATCTAGGTGACATCATTTATGACATTAAATTATAATTTCAATTAAATACAAGAGTTTATAACATATTTAATAGAATCTACCAAATGTCGACACTTCAAATAGGGTTCAATACGTGTAGTGCTAGATAACATTACTATGGAAAGAAACGATTTCATTACAAAAGAATTATTACTTTTCGAATTTCCGATTTCACCAAGCCGAATCAGGTCCACCTAATTTCAATTTAAAGCCTCGCATCATTTATAGAGATGATAAAAGAAATCCGTTCAACACGATACACGTAGGGCCCGTCCTGAATGGACATGGATTACCCGCCTAATTGTGTAAATGAGGTAAGGAGGGGACGCGTGTCATTGCCCCGAAGTGAGTAAGGGATTGGTATGGAGAACATACTTCTCACCATGTTTAAAGTTAATTTTAAATTTAATTTTTTTATCAAATAAAAATAAAAGATTTATTATCATTTTTAAAAAGAGCACAAGTTCTTAACAAATTGAGAAAAAAAGTAAATATTTACTAATTAAAGATATACAAAAATAAAGTAAAATAAAATAAATAAACGGAGCGATAAATGGAGCAGATGACATATCCCGTCTCTCGATCTCGCTTTAATTGGGTATGGAGGCACGGTGACAAAAATACCCGATAGGATGAATGTGAGAATGACCGACCCCTCCATTACTCGTCCCGTTTCCATCTCTATTTTCAGTAAGACTGATGAAAGTTATGAAAAACATGATTAAAAAGTTAATAAAAATTAGATATTTGAAAATGCCCAGTTGGCTACAAATTGGATATTTGAAAATGGGGGTAATTAGGCTCTGTACGCCTTTTTTTAAATGGTTTTGAATAATACCAAAAAAAAAAAAAAACAATTCATTCATAAAAACTCAGTTATGGATGAACAATTTATTGTCATTTTGCCGATGTTTAACAGTCATTATCCAGAAACTCTATTTTTTTTTACATATTTTCAATCACACAATAAAATATCCAGTTTGTAAATTCAAAATTTTCCTTATTTTTTAACAACACATTATTCAAAAATTTAATATCCAAAACTTTGTTTTTGAATTTTAAAGGCCATCAAACATCAGCTTTATTTAGACAAAATTTTCGAAATAGCCCTCCAGTACTGGCCAAGACAGTTTTGCCAAATGTAAAATTTATGTTAAATTAATTTCACATTCTCAATGTAATCTAGTTCTTCATCTCCGTCCCACTTTCCCAATCACGATGTGTCTTATCTCAATTCCTTCGTGTCTCACGGCCTTGCCCCTTGTTCCTAGAGATGTCAATTTGGCTCGGGATAGCTCGTACTCAGCTCGAAAAAGCTCGGGCCGGCCCCGACCCAAGGCTTGGTAGAACCGAGTCGTAGCTCGAGCTGAGCCTCATTTGCGAAAATCGGGGCGAACCGAGTCAGCCCGTATAAAATTTTTTTAAAAAAATTGAAATGGAAGGGGGAAAGAGACGGCTGTGTAGCCGTCTATTTAAAGGCAGTTGTGTTGCCTTTGTGTCACATATAACAATTTTTTTTTAAAAAAAAAAAAATCGACTCGCCTCAACGCCTCAAATTTTTTTTCGAGCATTTGCTCAACTCGACTTAGACCAAAAAAAGTCCAAATTCATTTTGCTCGAGTCGAGCCCAAGCCTCAAATTTTGACTCGTGGCTCGGCTCGTTGCCACCTCTACTTGTCCCCTTCATTCCCCTACCTGTTCCTATAGTCCATTAATAGAGAACATTTCACGAGACATCATAGATATTAAGTACGACGCGAGTTGGGAAAAATGTTGAAATATAAAAAAATGAATGTCAAAGACTTGATGATTGCATTGTTTAAGAGCATTCGTAGGGACTAAGAAGGTTAAACATCAATAAATGAGTATTGTTTGACGTAAATCACAGAGTGAAACACCGATTTAAGAACTTAAAATAGCATAGAAGAGGCGATTTAAATTATTCTATTTTTTAAGGATAAATTGTACAATTATAATGAAATATTGAGAACCAATTTTCTACCCTTGCAATAGAGTTATTATCTACAATTAACAGAATTTCCCTATTGTTGAAAATTTATAAAGTCGCCGTTTAAAAAAAAAATGTTTAATACGTAAAATTCCTCTTTTTTGACGTAAAGTATCGTTTTGTGTATGTATAACTCAAGAAAGCATACTGGTTTGATAAATCCAAATTTCGCTCTTATCTGATTTCCGCGTCCAAACTCAAATCGCAATGCAAGTGTCTCTTCAATTCAAATTCAGCCATTGCAATTTCAATCCTTCTTCTTCACTTCACAATCCCTGTAAGTCCATCTAGCCTTTCTGCATATACACGTGTACGAGTGTGTGTGCATCATGTTTGAAGATATAAGATTCTGTGTATAGATCTAGATATGTATGGAGTTTCTATGGGACGCTTTTTCTTGTTTATAACTGTTTAGTATGCATTGATTTTGCAGGCGAAATGGACCCGAAGTGTCTCTTTGCACCTTCTCTTCGTCAAGTAATTTCTTGATTACTCTATTTCCTTTTCCTTTTTCTTTTTTCTTTTCCATTTGGGTATATAAGTTTTGCTTCATTTTTTTTTTTTTTTGAGGTTTTATCTTAATTTTAAATAAAATAATTTCTGTGTGACTATATGATTTGATATGAATGACTTGAATTATTCGGAGTGCAACCTGCTACTGTTTTAACATCAAAGAAATTAAAGATCTATTCTTTGTGTGTAGTGAGGTGTGTATTTGATAAGAACAGAAATACAGCAGTTTGTCTCCGAATGAACTCTATCTTGGTTTGAAATCCTGACAATATGAGTTCAATGGAGCTCACGCTTCAATAATTGTTAACTAAGAACCGTGAGTTTTCGCTGGGGAGGACAAAATATAACATACCCTCCTGGTTGATAATCTACAGAAATCATCTGAAGAAGACACTTGAACCTTGATTCCTTTCTCCAGAAAATGAAAAAGGAATTGGGAATTACTCTTTTAATTGGTATATTCCGGTACCTTGGCATTTGATAAGAGAAAAATGTAACCAGGGTTTTGGCTGAAACGAATCATTTGGTGTGTCAGGGATTAAGTCCAATCTCATTTACGAGAGCAATAAGCAAAACATATTAGAATACACAGTGCACACTAATTTTTAGTGGTTCACCCTTAATGAAGAAGTGATATGCAAAGAATTTCACGCTTCTTGTCCCAAATACAGCCTCTACCCCTAAAACTCTTTAGATATGATAGGAATATTAGGGTGACCTCATACATGTATGGACTACCCAGTAGGTTGATGTGTGATGAAGGGGATAGGTGAACAGGATTACTAGGCACCTCAGAATCCAACAATACAGTAACCATGAGATTTGTAGCATCCTCACTAAATTAAGTTGAAAAATCTAGTTTTACTTGGATGTGCCGGTCTTGGATTTGGATTCTAAAATAAGACGGTGTATTTATTCTCGAGTAGACATGCAAAACAGGTAGACTGAAACTCACATGTACAACTAGACATGTTTTTCTCTTTGCTCACATGTGAAGAAAAGAAAAATATTAGTTAAGTGTAATAATTCAAAGATACACATCTAGGTTCATGTCATTCTCATTTTTCTATCTATGTATTTTCCCACGGTAGAAACGGAACAATGAAAGAAAAATTAATTATCTCAAAAAATGGAAAGATATTAACAGGATGCAGCAGTACAATTTAATTGATGATTGTTATGGGCAATTGGGCATTATGCTAATCTTGCACAGTTAACGCATAAATCCATATTGTGTGGTGCAAATTTGCATTGACGTTGGCCCCTTTTGGGGTTTGAAACTTGTGTTATCTGGAGTATGACCTGAAAAAGACTTCCTGTAGTATACTAAAAAGGTACCTCACAGATGGAGGGAAACATGAATTATTAGCATGATTGGGTAAGCTTAAAAGGTGGCTTTCTCTAAAGTACATCTCTACATACTTTTTTGAAAAACTACCTTTTAAGCTACTCTTTAGCTTACCCAATCATGTTCTTAATGAAGCAGTTTAACAGGGAAGAGAAGAGCAATTTGCACTTCTGTGTACCACTGGGAAATGGAAGTTTTGATCGAGTAGAAGTCTTTGAAAGAAGACACCCCCCCCCCACCCCCCACCCCCTTTAGTATTCTGTGATGCAGAAGGTTGTAGTATTGACTTGCACTGAGCTTTTGTTCACTGGTGTTTATTAAATTATTTGATATCATGGCTGTCTTTCATTCTGTATCGATTTTTATGATGAGTGATATGGAAAGTTGAAGTAGAAGCAGTTTTATATGGTAAATTTAGCCTCATGTAAAGTAATTATGGGTTCTTGGTTACCAATTCTAGAACAATCTGTCTAGTTCTAGTTGCTACTAATGTTAATTCAAAGAAACTATAAACTTTGTTCCAAACGGAGGCTAAAAAATATGATCTGTTTATTTTATGCATAAATATGCATGCTTTGTGCAATTAAACAACAAACGAGCACTATTTCCGATGTCGATCTTGGTGCAATCCGTATTATGATAATAGAACTGCTAAGTAGCTCGATTCTCTTCTGTATTTTTCTAGTCTTGTTTAGATAAAGCCTTTCTTGGTAGTTCTGTTTGATTCATTACTATTGCAGTTTTACAGTTGCCTGCTTGTCATGGGATTCAGGTTTGCTGTTTTCCTCTTAAACAACCAGCTGACAGATATTCCAAAACTCGTAAGTCAGTTATGGCATTTTATCTTTACTGCAAAACTTCTGAAAACTTGTCGTGTAGCCTTGCAATATAATATTTTGACAAATATTATGTGGGTTGTGGCTCACATCTTCTGAATTCAATTCAATGCTGAAGAAGTGTTCTTTCACTTATGGATGTGTATTGTAATTCATTTTTGCTTTCTCCCTTCTTTCTGTTTGTAGCTATCCTATTGTTTGTCTTCTCTATACATGCAAAGTCATTACTAAAACCATACAATATGGCTTTCATTACTTACTTCATTCAACAACTTTTCTAGTCTGGCAATGACGATCCCGTAGAATAATTTGCTCATTGGCATTTGATTTTCATTATTTCTCAATTGGTTTCTCTTCATTGAAGTCCACCAAAGCATTTGTGGAATTAAATATGTTGCTATGTTTGTATCTTTAACAAGGAGGTTTTTGCTTCTCATTGGATGATAGTTTTTCAATTCTGCTTGTGAACTATTGATGTTTGGCTTGGAAAAGAAGAGCAATGAGAAAACCAAACAAATTTTAAGTAGCATAATATGACCGGGATCATGTTTGGCTAAGCTTATATTATAAGGTCAAACATACTTATTATCCAACCACTTCGTATGACCACCAACTTATTGTTCACTTATTATTCACACATTCCGTAGGACACCAGCTTAAAGGCACTACTAAACAAGTATAAGGACATCTTGATTGTTATTTTCCAACCCCCTCATTCTTGTCATGTTAGTCATTAGTGCATCACTGTTTCCTCTCTGTTGGAGACTATAGAGTATGTGCCTAGACAACTTAATGATACTTTGATTTCAGTTATCAACAAGATGTTTTGGTTCAGCCTAATAGTAAATAAGCACATAGAACATTCAGCTTATAACCTGATCATTCTTCTGTAGCTTTTCTAGCAGCCCTAAGATACACAATTTTTTTAGGAAAAAGTTTTAATTAGAAAGCGTGGTCAGTATCTCAACAAGTTATTTTCTAAAATACTGTGACATTCTTATAACTCATTCACTTTGGATATGCATTCTGAAATGCAGTACACAATGTCAATTCATTCATAACAGGACATTGGGACCTGGGAGAGATTGTTCCTTTATAGGTCCAATCCATACTTAGCAAAAAAATGGTTGTTTTGAGGCTAGCATACCTCTCAATGATGTCACACAAGCCATTACAATGTTGTAGTGAAAATCGAAGGTTTCAATGTGTATCCATCTCTATCCTTTTTTATGCCATATAAAATGTCAAAAACAGAAGCCAATTACTCCTGGAAATATATATATATATATATATATATATATCTCTTTTATGTTGCATCTTTTTAACCTTAACTCTAGAAGATCATTAACTTTTGTTATCCTCTTGCATGCATTTTATGCACACGCATGTTCTTAAATGAACAAGAATCCCACCATATGCCTTACAAATGGCAGATTATTTTAAAAGATGCGTCGCTCTGGAATATTTCAAATGCACCTTTTCTTTTTTGAAAAGTAGAATTAGACTGTGTAGGCATAGACTGGAAATTGTTTCAGATCTGTGAGCTTGATCATTTTGGACAAATATACCTTGATCTGCCATTCCAATTGCAAATTCACTAGATGAACTTTTGATCAGAAGTTTAATGTGTGTAGACATCATATCACCTGAAACTACCTTATAAACTTTTCAGAATTTCAGTAATGAAGGAATGAAGGGTGTGCAATTATGTGCATTGTTTAATCAGGGAACTGCATAGGTCTGAAACATTTCTGGTTCATATTTCTCTTTGTTACGACAGTCGTTCTTTAAAGTCGCATAATGAAGGACTTCTAGAACTCTCCCAAGGACAATAGTGTGTTGTTCAATCCATGCCTCACACTTCTATGTTTCTTGTCAATTTATAAAACTATGTAAACAAGTGAATTCCCATTCTTAGTGCCAAAAAGGAAGTAAAAGATACATAACCTCATTTCTTTGATATCCATGTGCGAGTTTTCAATGATATGTTCTCTCTCTCTCTCTGAAATAAATTATCTCATTTTGTTAATTATTCTGTAATTTTCTTATTTAGTCACTTTTCAAGCAGCAATTTCTAATGTATCTAAACTTAAAAGAAGCTTTGGTATTTATAATTTTGTTTGTAATGCTCTTTTTGTCTTGTGTGGATGTTCTTTCAGATAGAATCATGGGTACTTCAAGAAGACATGCATGTTCAACTCAGAGCTTTTTTTACCCTAAAAAGAATTTTACTCAAGTGTATAGTGATTTCAATTTTTATAGACGGGAAAAATTATCAAGACATGTTGTAAGATCTGAACTTGCTGGTTCTGGGTCTGGGTCTGCTGGTGCTTCCTCCTATCCATTATCAGGTGTGCAAGAAGAAGTCTTCAGTTAATCATAGTTTTTATGATTTAACACACTCTTCTTTAACTCTTGAATGCAGAAATTCAGTTGGTCTCCAAAATACGAGGAATATGCTTTTATGCTGTAACTGCTTTTACTGCCATATTTCTATTTGTGCTGATGCTTGTTGAACATCCTTTTGTGCTGTTATTTGATCGATATCGTAGAAAGGCTCATTACCTAGTTGCCAAAATCTGGGCATCTCTTACTGTTGCTCCTTTTATCAAGATTGAGTTTGAGGGATTGAAGAATTTACCTCCACCAAATACCCCTGCAGTGTATGTATCGAACCATCAAAGCTTTTTAGACATATATACTCTTCTCACTCTTGGCAGAAGCTTCAAATTCATTAGCAAGACTGCAATTTTCCTTTTTCCGATTATCGGGTGGGCCATGTTTCTGATGGGTGTAATTCCTTTGAAGCGCATGGACAGCAGGAGCCAGTTGGTATTTGTTTCTTCTTTGTATCATTTTTCTGTGCATCAAGGATATTCTGCCTTTTGAGTTTGCTTGATCTGATTACAATGCATCACTGATATTAATAGGTTTCCCTTTATCCTCTTACAATATGTACTTGTCTTTGCAACCCTGGTTTCTGATTTTGGTAATAATGAATGTAGGAGTGTCTTAAGCAATGTATAGCTCTTGTCAAGAAAGGAGCATCAGTTTTCTTCTTCCCAGAGGGGACTCGCAGTAAAGATGGCAAGCTAGGTGCTTTTAAAGTAAGTTCAACTTCCTATGTATTGTTTTATGGTCTCGGTTTGTTGCTCAAAAAAAAGGCATTGACTAATATTTGTCACGAAAGACAATTTTTGCTGGATTTTCACAAAGCAGTACCTCCTCCATGGAGGGAACTTGAAATTCTGGAGAATGTTAAACAAGTCAAAAATGTTCAAGAATTGAGTGTTATTATGGTGAATTCGGTGGTCTCTTAAACGCTGTCCATTTATGTTTAGTAGGAACATGTAAATCAAGCGTATGGTGATCTTGTTAAGGATATTCAGACAAGTTCCAAGTTCTTTGTGGTTTAGTTCTCTTGACAATTTAAGTTTGTGAGAATTGGAAATTTTGAAATTTCCGTTCTTGTGAAACAAATGGACCTAAAAACAGTAATTTATGGTACACTAATCTTTAGTTTGTACTCTGGCAGATAAATTTCAACCTTAGAACGATCTATATGGTAGTTCTTGCGTATGGAAAATAAATTTAAAATCACAGAAATGAAAAATCACTACCATAGTTGTTTTGCCTCACTTGAACTTGCCATTCTTGAAAATACATACAGCTGTCCAAGCCTTATTTCGTGAATTCTGTCTTTTTATCTTAATTCTTAATATTCTTTGCCATTAATTGAAATGGTTTTGCTATTAAGTAATCATGCTTCTCTGTGTCTGATGAATTGTAGAAAGGTGCTTTCAGTGTTGCTGTAAAAACTGGAGTACCGGTAGTTCCAATCACTCTTATTGGGACGGGTAAAATTATGCCTACTGGAATGGAGGGTCAATTGTATCTGGGAACAGTGAAAGTTGTCATTCATCAGCCAATAGAAGGAGATAGTCCAGATGCACTATGCAGTCAAGCTAGAGACATAATTGCAGATGGGCTTTTTCGTCAAGGTTAAGAGATTCACTGCTGTAAATTTGTCAATGTCAGAATCTTTGTGAGGATTGTAGGAAATACAAGCTGAAAGGTAAAATTTTGCTGTTCTATTATTATCTTGTTGCCCTAGAGTTTCTATTAGTTGGAAACTAGTGGAAAGTAAGCTTATATGTTTTACAATTTTTCTAGTTCCGTTGGTTCAATTTTTATTTGTTGTCTTTTTCCTTCTGATTAGCATTTAGTTACCATTGACCAACTTTCTTTGGCACTGCCCTTTCACACATTATCTTGTGACTTTTCATGGATTTAAAATAAACCATGCACTATATTATAACATTTACTCCCTCCGTCACATAAGATAGTCTTGTTTTCCTTTTTCATCAGTCCCAAATTATAGTCTTGTTTCTTATTTGAGAGTGTAGTTAATATATTATTTTCCTAATATGCCATGTTTAATGTGCTTTGTTATCACAAATATAAACCATTACATTATTCAATTGTAGTTGGAACAATAAATTAAAAACCAAAAAAATATTTCATCTTCTATGACATTTGTTCATTTGTATTTGTATTGGATGACTTTGGAATGTTAATTACCTTCATTTTTGCATTAAACAATGACCAGTTCCAAGAATAATTTAATTACCATGAGTATTGATTACATTAATATGGGGTATATTCAGAAAAATGATAGTAAAATATATTATTTCAGCTGTATTAACTAAATTTTCTTAATATGTGAAAAAAAGAAATTGGAATATCTTTATGGGAAGGATGGAGTACAACAGAAGCGTTAAAGGCAATATATGTAGCATATTAACAATATTCATGATGCTACTATCACGATTGATAAGAAAGTGGGATTTTCTTGTGTCAAATTTGTTACCTACATGCACACGGGCAATGCACCAATAGTTTTATGTATTATTGTAGTGTTATCGATGTTTTAGCCAGAATTTTGTGGATTGTTTCTTCGCATGCCATTATATGAAGCATCTTTATGATTCTTAGTAGTTATTTTTTGTTATAGTCTAGTAATTGAAACAAAGCTTGGAGGGATTTGTTTTTCTTGTTAATCAAACAAATTGTATATCACAGCTGCCCCTTCATATTCTCAGTTACTGCTCTATTAGAAAAATAGAATTGCGCTGAACTAGTTGATCCATAAGCTTAAGCTTTTAGAGAGGCTACATGGATACCATTTCAATAATTTCTTCAACATGAAAATCACTCGTAGGCGAGGTTTATTTTTTCCCATGAAAGACTAACACGTGCCTAATGTATTTAATTGAGTGGCAAGTAGTGAACTCGGCTTGTTATTACCAAATGAAGTCTGTTTTCCCCCTTCCCTTAGCATAATCAGTGGTTTGGTTTCTTTATTTCATTATATCCTTTTGCTCTCTGCAGGTATCGTAATTTTCTCTACTGCAAGAGAATTGCAACCCGCGTTCAATCTAACACGTCCCCATAAGAGGCATATGCTCTTGTCAAATTTTGCATGGTTTTCGGATCTTCCTACCTGGTCTGTGTGGAAGGTGTTAAGTGTCCGGTGTCGATGGAAGTGAAAATTCAGTTGTGTCGCGGATTCTTACGTACTATAACAGAATAGGTTTTAAAAAAGGTTTACATGTTATACAACAACACCATCTAACATTCAGTTGTACTTAATTTCTTAAGAAAATTCAAGAAATTTAATTTAACCCTTGTTTGGTCCTGATTTATTTATTTATTTTCAGATTCATGTTCAATAACATATTTAAATGGGGTTCGCAACTTTTCTGATTTTTTTTTTCGTTTTGTGTCTAACCAAACTTTAATCGTTTTATTCCTAAATAGTGCAGGCTTGAACATCGTGCTTGTGGGGTCTAGTATGCAATTATTGACACTAAAAATGGCCAAATCTCATTCTTAATTCATTGGGAAATTCATGTCTAAGGTGTATTCTTTACCTCAATTCAAAAATAAGGTAAAATAATTTGAAAATTCAAAAATTAGGTATGCATTTAAAAATATTTATTAAATAAAGTCACATTTTATTATTAATGGTCACAAATTCATAATTATAAGTTACAGAATTATTATTGGTCACATATCATCAAATTTTGGTCACAGGTTCATAATTATAATTTACAGATTCATAAAAAAATTCGGTACATGTAGCATGATCCTAATTAAAGATGATGCTCCTTTTAGAAGGACATAATCTAAGTCCTTGTTTGTATCTCCTTAATTCTAATACTCATTTTCAATTACACATTTACAAAATAAAATATTTTGCAC
>CAIGRF010092088.1:34806-58176 GCA_903798235.1 Fraxinus ornus
CCCCCCCAAAAAAAAAAAAAAAAAGACTGCTGCCGCAGCAGCCGCTGCCGGCAACAGCTTGCTGCTACCGGCTGCCGAACCCGGGGAGAGGAGGGGGAGGGGGGGAAGTGAGTGAAAAATTAGGGTTAAACTTTTTATATATCACTTGAGTTTTGAAAAATGAAGTTTGGTCCCTGATTTTTAAATTATAAACTTCAAACTCCTAATTTTTTGTAATTTCCCTAATTGAATTTACATTTAAGTGCTGCACAAAATTCTTGACATTAGGTGTAGTTTGGCCCAAATTCTTTTTCACCTTTTTAGTAAAGTTTCAAAAATCCACTCGCACAAGTAAATTATCTGACTTTTACACATTACCTAATCGAATTTAAGATCAATTTCCAATTTTTGCAATTGAAGCGGTCGATCCGATTTAATCTTGACAACAATTATTTTTTAGTTCAAAAGTTATCGTCGGGCTGCCCTCCCCGTTCCCATCACGTTAGAGATTTTTGAGAGTCGGGTGGGAGCGGGGCATGAATTAAAATATCTCATTTACTTAATATATTTATTTTTAATATTTGATATTGACCCATTTATCTTAAAACTCATTTTCAATCACATTTTTCCATAAAATAATTTTGCATGTAAATACAAAATTTTTCATTATTTTTTAACGACACATTCTCTAAGAAAATACAATTTTAAAATACATTTTGATAAAAAAAAAAAAAAAAAATGGGGCTCAAACAAGGGCATAATATATGTACTTTATAAAAGTAAATCAAATTTGCTTTTAAGTTTTAAGCTACGCCAAACGTTTTTTACTCATTACCAAACATGACCTTACACCCTTCCTAATATTTTCCTTAAGAAAGAAGAAAATGCCATTGAGGTAAGTTTTGACTTCCATCTCTGCGACTCAAACAAAGTCCTCTCTTTCTCTCTCCTCTTTCTCTCTCTGCAGTTGAAGTAGTCATGGCATAATCTCAAGAGTTCTAGTGTGAGTTTCTTCCTTTGATCTATTATCACTTCTTTTTCTGAATCTGAATCGCTGTATGCGTATTTTAACCTGTAAAAATTGATAATGATTTTTTTTTTCCTTTTTATATTAGTTATATTTTTTTCTGCCAATTACCGAACAACAGACTATACATTTGATGTTTAGCGCGCTTATTTTGCTTTTTCTGTTTGAAATTTTCATATAGCTGCTGCAAATGTTCGGCTACATGTAATTCTGGATGGAGAGTTGTTGTAAAGGAAAAAAAAGCTTATTTGACTTTGAAATATGCACAAAGTTTTCACCTTTATCATATTTATTATTGTAGATAGTAAGATAATTGATTAAAATAACTTCGTAAGGAAATATTTTTGTAGGAATTCCTAATTGTTGTTAGGTGTATAGAAAGTTCAGGTATAGTTGAAATTCCAAAAATTAATGATTTTAAACTACATGACTATAGATGTGGCCGAATTCTGGAGCTTAGAATCAGTTGTGTAAATCTCGAAGCCATTTGATAAGGTTATCGAGGCAAAAGGGGCTGTTTGCATATAGATATGCTGCGGTGTTGAGTTTTTGTCTTTTTTGTTATTCCATCAGATCATTAAATGGCATTCTCAGACTTTTGACTCCCCCAGTTCTACGTTCTTAATTCATTGGATTAATTTTTTATTTGTAATTGTAAAGCAGATGTCACAAATTTATGGTATTATACAAGGGAAAAGATTTTTCGGGCTTTGAAGAACTATAGTTTATTCTTGACTAAGTTTAACAGTGCAAACAGCTCCAGGAAGTCTTGCAAGTTTTTTTATTTTGCCATGAAAAAAGTTGATATGTTTCACAAAGTTTTGGGAATAATAAAATAAATTAAGTCCTTGTACTGTTGAAAAGATGAGTAATATTTTCTTGAAGAGAGCAAGGAAATTGTTCTGCAGGTGGATCGGAATATATATAAATGTGGTTTGTTATGTCCGAGCTTAAATAGTGTTGGCGATTTAGAGAAAGCAGTAACCCCGTAAGGAATGTAATATTGTTCTTGCTCGAAGAGCCTGTAATGGAAATTGTCTAACCACATATACGTGGATATAAGTATTGAAGACAATATTTAAATGATATTTACAGTCCTCTCTAATAGTTTAAACTTTTACATCGAGTTATTCAACATAGTATCAGAGCACGCAAAAGTCCTGAGTTCAAATATTGGCGCCACTCGTGTAATGAAATTGTGTTTCAGGCCGTTGATGTGAAAGTGAATCCTGCATCCAGGTACGCGAGGGAACATATCGAAAACAATATTTAAATTCTATAAACGTGATCCTCTCTAGCAGTTTAAGCTTTTAGATCAAGTGGTTCAAAAATAACTTTTGTTAGTAGTGTTGTCTTTTAGTTTTTGTGAGCTGAGTATGAATGTATGCAGTTTTGCAATTTGGCCAATGGTACAATCCCCAGTGATATATATATATATATAGCCAAATTGCAAAACTGACCTGGTCACCGGGTCTCCCTAATCTAGATGGAAATATTTTGACAGCGAAATTATTTTTATTTAATAGAAAAAGTTTGGAAGTTAAGACATACTACGAGTTAACAACTCATTTGTCAGATATATAACCATGATTGTATTTGGCTATCATAGAATGACCAGAATAACATATGCGATTGCATACTTCATGATGCCCCCTTCCTTATGTCTTTCTTTCTTTCCTTTTCATTTCTTCTATATATTTTATCAAATTCAAAAGGTACTGGTTGATTTCCAAGACATTATCAAAGTTTTAAGTGGGTTATGGTTAGTTACATTAACTTAAATTTATTATTTGTATCTTGCATGCTGATCATTTTATCATTGGCACCTTCTAGCATTCCATTATTTTCAACTTTTCTGTTTGCCTCGCAGTTCCATTTACGTTAATTTTACAAAATGTTTGATTGCGGCTCCAAGACACAATATCTTGGTGGACAGAGGGAAAAGTTTCTAAGGTATTCTAATCTTATCTTGTTCTTGCACTTATCACGAAGTGAAAATTTAGTGCTTGTTATGAAAGCCTTAGCATTTGGCGGAATGTTATCCATTATGTGATGTTTCATTAACTTCCTTCACTAAGCTATGTTCCTGGAAGTAAGGAGAGTTCTGTGGTTAGACTGCTAGGAGAACAAAGAGGATTCTTCACACACTCACATATGTTTTAATGTCTGTGAAAGTTTCTCATTGAAAAATTTATTAATCATAGGATGTATTCTTAAAACTACATATGCTCATATGAGACAGTTTTAGAATGGGTTTTAGAATGGCTCAGTTGGGTATAAATGCATTTTACCTTTATGAGGTGAGGCGTAAGATCTGAGGTGTAAGCATTGAAATGATTCAAAAGAATTACAAAAAATTGCTCGAAATGAACCATAACCATCTTAAAAAATTCATAATAATATAACTTAGTAAAATTAAAAATCTAACTTGCAAACAACTATAGTATATCAATAAAGCAATAAATAGTAACTCCTCAAATTATTAATCGCATAGGAAAATTGTAATCTACTATTGAAGAATAAAAACCCTGAAGTCTTCTATATCATCGATACTCATAAGAAAGTTAAGGGAATCATCAAAAAAATTTATTCCCTTTTCGTCCAACTCATACCTATCATTCTCTTCTCATTCTTTGTCATCATCATAACATTATATTTGTATTCTTCAATTAGTTTAAAAAGATGGTGTCTTCTCCTTCTCCTTTCCCTTCCATGTATAGGCAGGAAAAAAAAAATGAAAATATATTTAAATAATTGTAAACCATGATGGAAAATTTATCCTCTCTCCTTAATGTCAAAGATTAGACATTGATTCTGTTCCCTACTATTTGGAATGTAATTTGCGTGTGTTTGTTTTTTTATGTTAGATTGGATGACTTGGACTCTAGACTATCATCCCCATCAGCCTCGGTTGCAACAAACAAATGTGGCTTCAGCATTGATGGTTTAGGCCGTTCTGGTCATACAGCTACTACGTCTAAGTCATTCAAGAGAGGAATGAGAAAAGGGTCCGAAGGACTTAAGTCAATCGGACGATCACTGGGTTTTGGTGTTTCTCGGGCAGTGTTTCCTGAAGATCTTAAAGCTTCTGAAAAGAAGATATTTGACCCTCAAGACAAATTTCTTCTGCTTTGGAACAAGCTTTTTGTCATTTCGTGTATTCTAGCTGTGTCTGTGGATCCACTTTTTTTCTTTCTTCCTGTTATTGATAAATCGTCAAAATGCCTAGGGATAGACCGAAAGCTAGCTATTGCAGCTACTACTCTGCGTACAATTATTGATGCATTTTATCTCATTCACATGGTTCTCCAATTCCGGACTGCTTATATTGCCCCATCATCTCGGGTTTTTGGAAGAGGTGAACTAGTCATAGATTCTGCACAAATTGCTAAAAGATACTTGCGGTGCTATTTTATCATAGATTTTCTCTCAGTGCTTCCCCTACCACAGGTGCGGAGAAAAACTTTGTCGCAGCTCCATGTCTTTCCGAATTGCTTTTTTAAATTTCTTTATGGTGATTTTCTCGGTAACAAAGTTTTTCTAGGTTTTAATGCATGTATCTTGCTGCAAGTTTATGTAATCACCATGGAAATTTATCATTTGCAATGTTTTGCTAATGTTTATGTATTTTTCAACTTGTGTCACTTCATGGGTACCAATGCAATAGTCTCAGCCAGTAACCTTGCTTGGTCAGCAATATAAATATTCCTTAAGTTTTAATTTTTTTTGGAGTGGTGAATTGACTCGATCTTTTCCTGTTGTGACGAGAGGTGTAAAACTTGGTTGGGCTGCCTAGGCTGTGTGACCTGACTCATATTCTGCCCGGCCCAACTCATTACAGCTTGCCAGGGGCTCATTGGCTGTGCCTTGGGTTGGTCTGCTGGCCAGTCCTTGGTCTTGTGGCTGCTACACCTCTAGTTGTAATATCTGACTGCATCTTTTCATCTTTACTGACTTCTAATTATGTCAAAATATTATGTTTATGCTCCTTATTTGATATGTCTAAGCATGTAGCTTATGTGCTGGTTCATTTATGTTGTGATAATCTAAAGCAAATTAGTACATTCATTTTTAGTCACACTTCTTTGGTCACTGGCATTCAATTGAGAAATATTCGTCATAAGTATTTTGAAGCAGTCTTTGTGTGATGCTGTTAAGCTACTTTATCACAACACTATAGCTCTACTGGATATCCAGGAATTTTGAGGACAATTACATCTTTGAATTGGTGCAGATTGTTGTCTGGAGATTTCTGCAGAGATCAAGAGGCTCGGATGTACTGGCTACAAAACAAGCGCTTCTTTTTATCATTTTGCTTCAGTATTTCCCTAGATTCATTCGAATTTTGCCCTTAACTTCGGAACTGAAAAGGACCACTGGTGTTTTTGCTGAAACTGCATGGGCTGGTGCTGTGTATTATTTGCTGTTGTACATGCTTGCCAGTCATGTAAGATGCTATTCTGTTGCTAGGCCTCATTTTGTTATCTATTTTTGCCTCTTCTTTTTAATTTTACAACAACTTGTGGCTCGATTTTAACTATAGTAAATGGTCCTTAAGTAGTTCAGAGTTGGGCTTCTGGGTTTCTTCTATTGAGGCCTTTTGGATTAAAATATACAAATCACAAAGAATGCGATGAAAGTCACTTGACTTTGAGTTAATGTGTCAATTATGAATTTTGGGTTCTGTCTTACTGGAGATTTGTGTTAGGATGACGTTTTTTAAGAATGTTGGTCTTATGTTGGTAATTTTAGGTTAATCACCGAGAATTGTCACTTTTGGTGTGTCTTCATTTTTGATGACTTGGTGTGACATGCTTTTCATAAACATATGAAGTAATATTGGGTGAAAATATCTGTCCTGTTTTTAACACTTGGCTATATTATGGCTTCACTTGGAGAAAAGGTCGCTATTTTCACAAATTTAAGTTGATCTTTATCTCCTAGAACCTGCAAGAACCTTCCATGTTGTCATGTATCCCTTGAACTATTTCACCCTTTTAGTGTGTTGGCATGCCGAGCTCCGAGGTCAGTCAAATCGGATTAGTGCACGTGATGCCCGCGTGATAATGTCAGCTCGATAGTGTAAGGTCAGCTCGGATGATTAGCGTGACCTGGAAGATTGAGTAGTCTTTCTAGAGGAGGGGATTCTAATGATTGAAGATCACTGACAGAATCAGTAAGCCAACCAATCAGAAAAACCCACAGGGAGTAATCTTACATCAGTGCTTACATAAGCCNTCTTACATCAATGCTTACATAAGCCCTGATCAAATGATTAGGCTCCCTTCCCAAGAATTGCTTCATTTAATTACTGGGGTTCACTTGTAAGATTTATTCATCATGAGAATTGTCAGATCGAGCTCGGTGGCCAATTGAATCATTCCAACACGTGTACTTCCTGAGCTCGGGATTGCAGGTGATAAGACAGGAAATTAATGAAGCATGTGTATTTCCTCATATAAAAGAGGAAATAGGAAAAAGAAAAAGGGGACGACTTTGACACAGCATATCTTCATATATTATCGATATTTCAAATATCTCCTAGAAACATAGAAAGGAGCGGTTGAATCACTTGTAATGTTATATTGACAATAAATCAAAGTTGTATACCTCTTTAAAGTTTGCTTGAATTCTGTCCATACAATTTTCAACGTCAACATAGTGTATCAAAGAGTCTGAGTCATGAACAGTTCATTACTTGTTGAGGATAAGTAGGCCATCAAGTGATCAATTGACATTTAGTTACTGTAATGGGCTGCTAAATTGAATTTTCCTTTGTCCTGTCCAATGCATTTCCACCTAGAAGCCACCACTTATGATCAAAGTGTGGACAACAGTATGACTTACAAAATAAAGTGTCCATCTTTATCCACGCTGACCAATTTATATTTTAGGTTATATGCATCATCATCAAGTTGTTCCTTTTACCTTTCACCACAAGTTTTAAACTATCACCGTTCACTAATTTATTTTAGGTTATATATTAAGTTTTGAATGATCACCATAGGTTATATTTTAGGTTATATTCATCATCATCAATTATAAGTATGAATTATATCTTTCACATATTATGTGCGTAATTACTACGTAACTGTAGATTCTTATGATATATGCTCATGCAATAATAAAATATGGAAAATCCACACTAAGTAAATCTAGTTTATTTTTAATCACAGAAAATGTTCGGTGTTTAATTTTGCTTCCAGGGCACTAACCTAACAAATATGCCAATCTGCTATTCCTTCTCAAGGAAGCAACCTTTTGATCCCATGTCATACTTTCGCAATTGTTATGGTTATTATGAATCCTGGTGTTTATAGTCCGGGTGATAAATATTTTTAATCCTGAATGAAACCTTTTTGTTTACTCTTCTACATGGTTCATTTGCAGATAGTTGGGGCTTTCTGGTACTTATTGTCGGTGGAGCGAAATGATACATGCTGGCAAAAAGCTTGTAAACTTAATGTTACATGCAACACCAATTTCTTATATTGTGGCAACGAGAAGATGAGTGGCTACAATGCCTGGAATAACATCAGCAATTCAGTTCTAAACTCATCTTGCCCTGTAGATGATGATAACAATCCACCATTTGATTTTGGAATCTTTCAGCAGGCTTTGTCGTCTGGCATAGTTTCATCAAAAAACTTCTTGTCTAAATATTGCTACTGTCTCTGGTGGGGACTGCAAAATTTGAGGTGAACAGACTTCTACACTCATCTGGAACCACTGTATTTGAACAGTGTCTTAAACCTTCAGTTATTTAGACCTTACAGAGTCTGCATTATTGTCTGATTGAACTTTTGGGTCACTACGATTCGATGACACACTTCCCATATCTATTTTCCTTGTATCCTTTCTTGAACTCATTTATTTTCTGGTTCCTTGTGTGGATGACATTCTCAGTTTTTTTCATGTGAAAGTGATGAAGTTTTCTCATTACACTTCTTTTATTTTGTTTGGTTGCAGACATCGTGTACTATATATGACATATCCAACTTTACACTCATAGCTGTAATAAAGTACAATATTCTTGTAAAAATTGTGTAAAAAAGTGGTTCATGAAGCACTGCAAATTGATGAAATAAATCAGATTCTCCTCTCACTGCTCTACATTTCATGAATAGGGAAATCTTGTGCTTATACACATCCTCACACACACAAAATTTCAGCATGTAATAGAATCATAGCATCTGTTTGCAAAACAGAAGATGAATAGAAGTCTTGATATTTTGAGATATCAAATTTTATCAGCATTACTCCAAAATGCTATGTTCCTGCATGTCAAGTGTTTGACTCTCTGATTTGTTATCAAGTTCACGTTCAATTGCAGAAACTTTTTATAGGGTCTCATTACATTTGATCAATCTCTCTTTTATTCATCTCAATGTTTTGTTATTTTCTTTTTTCTGTTTAAACTTGTATTATCTGTTTATGCATCAATTTAGCCTTAATTATATGGTATAAACAGTTGGTTTCATATCTAGGCATGGCTATAATCAATAGCTTGGGTTCATGTTTAGACGGGTGTCCATAATGTAGTGTAGTCAGGATAGGGTGCCTGCACATTACACGTACGCTTCATACAATTATCATGCATGATTATTGAAACTTATGAAGTAATTGTGCTAGTCTCTTTTTGATCCGTTTAAAAATTGCTTCTCAACCTTTATGTTAACATTCTATGTAATTACAGTAGTAGGTAACTTTTATTGAATATGCAAATTTTTGGGTAATGAGTTCAAATTCAATCATCAAAATTGTCTTTGTACTTGATTCCACTAGCAATTACAGCATTCCTCGACTTCTCTCTGCAGTACACTTGGACAGGGACTTCAAACCAGCACCTACCCAGGAGAGTCTATATTCAGCATTGCATTAGCTATCTTTGGCCTCATTCTTTTTGCACTATTGATTGGAAACATGCAGGTAATTGCTGCTGTAATGGACTATGATGGTTGTATCGTTGTTTGTGCTTTACTTTCTTCTCCTTTTTCTCTCCCCACCCTCACCACATGCAACTGAAAAAAGAAAACAACATTGTGGCTCTTCTTTTCATTTGAACTTTTAAGTGTGTTAATTTCACACACTTAGCCTTCCATTTATTAATTTTTTTAGAAAGGATTTCTGAAGTTTCTCCTACTAAGTAAATTTAGATCCCTAATGGTGCAAAACTCTTGCTATCTATATAGATTACTTCTCTCTTTTAAATTTTAAAAATCTCTTTTAGGATTCATTATGTTGACATAAATAATTTTGAAACTAATGATCTCATAATTACTTTTGAGCATACAAGAGTAATTAAATTGGATATTAATTTGGTTCTGTAGTTAGTCGAGTGCTTGTGTAGAGTGGACTAAAATCTATGAATGCTGGCATATTAATAATTAACATAGGCTTATCGTAGATGATGTGTGGAGTATCGGTGCTTAAATTTTGGTACTTTGCAAAGAGTGCACATAGATCTGGAGTATCAATGTCATCAGGACCCTATAATGTGATTCAACTTCGGATCACCTTGGTCAGGTTTGGGCTGGACGATAAGTTGGTTTCAGTTAACAATTAATGAGTTAAACGATTTGTTAAATTAGGTCGCCTTATGCTATTTTTTCTATAGATTTATTCAAGATATGATAATTTCACGAATGGTGAGAACACCTATGGCTGTTAAGGTGTTCAGCAGAGCTGGTTTCCTATAACACGTCGTTAAGAACGGTAAGAACAACTATTGCTTTTCCCACCTGAAGGTTATTTTAATTTTGGTTTTAAGGTTTCCTTTTTTTTAAAGCGGATTGGATGATATACTAAATTTATTTATCAAAAGTTCACAACCCAATGTTTAATACTATTTGGTATTTAGTAGGTGGAGCACAAAAACAAGGAATAGTAACTTGTAAGCTCTTAAGTTTAGTGGTGTTTGTGAGGAACGTATCGACTGGGAGAATAACTAATATACTTCTTGTGCAACATGACTTTCCATAAGTACAGTAGCAATAAAAATATTTTGTACTTTTTAATTATGTATCACCTCTCTGTAACTGCATCCAAATCAGTTGGAATTTTGAGTATCAAACCTCACCGTTGCTCAAAAAATAATGCGGAATTGCTTATTTCTTCTGTGTTATTTTTTTCTGTTGCAACAGACATATCTCCAGTCTCTTACTATTCGACTTGAGGAGATGAGAGTTAAAAGGCGTGACTCAGAGCAATGGATGCATCATCGCTTGCTCCCATCAGATCTTAGGGAAAGGGTTAGACGGTATGATCAATACAAATGGTTGGAAACACGCGGAGTAGACGAAGAGAGTTTGGTTCAGAGTCTACCAAAGGATCTTAGAAGAGACATAAAGCGCCATCTTTGTCTGGCTTTGGTCAAGAGGGTAATTACCTTATTATAGTTTGCTGCCATACGCCTTGATTATTTTTATGCAATTATTTCTCAAGTAGAAATTCTACGAATGGAATCTTGGACATAATTTATTTTATTTTATTTTTTTTTTGTAGGAAAATGAGTTTTGGAACAATGATTTTTTGAGAATGTGTCGTTACAAAGTGGGAAAAATTTTATGTTTAAATACAAAATATTTTGTTGTGTGAATATCTGGTTGAAAATAAATTTGAGGAAAAAGAGAGTTGATCTAATGGACGTAAAACAGGAGCTTTTTCAACCAATCACTTTTTGCTAATAATGTTACGTCAAGAATGACTTGGAGAAAATGATTTGACCATAGCAAAATAAGCTAGANGTTCGAGAAGGAGATCCAGTTGATGAAATGCTATTCATCATACGTGGACGTCTAGAAAGTGTGACAACTGATGGTGGGAGGAGTGGTTTTTTCAACCGCAGTTTACTAAAAGAGGGAGATTTTTGTGGAGAAGAGCTTCTAACCTGGGCACTGGATCCCAGATCAGGTTCCAACCTACCATCTTCTACTCGAACAGTGAAGGCATTGACAGAGGTTGAGGCTTTCGCCCTAACAGCCGATGAATTAAAATTTGTTGCCAGTCAGTTCAGACGGCTTCACAGTAGACAGGTTCAACACACCTTCCGTTTTTACTCGCAGCAGTGGAGGACTTGGGCCGCGTGCTTTATCCAAGCAGCCTGGAGGCGGCATTGCAAAAGGAAACTTCTGGAGCTTCGTAGGAAGGAAGAAGAAGCAGCCGAAGAGTTAGCTGGGGCCAGCACAAATGCTGGTGGAGGCTCATATAGCATTGGGGCGACATTCTTGGCAACGAGATTTGCAGCAAATGCTCTCAGGGGAGTTCACAGAAATCGAAATCTAAAGAGTGCTCGGGAATTGGTGAAACTCCAAAAGCCACCAGAGCCCGACTTTACTGCTGATGCAGATTGATTTCTGTTCTAACTTATATTTTGATTAAATGACTCATCTACCGATCAAACATTTTCTTAAGCGCGAAATTATACAACGCGTGAATGTTACAGTTGTGTGGCTCATTTGGTCATTGTGTAGCTAAATATGCTTTGATTTGGTTTCTTCCACCTTGTTCTTGATTCATTTTCTCATCTGGTTCGTATTAAGAAATGTAAAGAATTAGTCTTTCTACTTTATACATTATATCTGCTTGGACCCTCGATGATTCATGAGCTACTAAAACGAGACGAGACAAGGATTAGAAAATTCTCATTTTCTGTGCCGTTTTCTCATTCACTTATTATTTATTTATTTTTTATATTATTATTATTTTAAAAAAATAAAATAAAATAAAATAACATAATAAGATTCAAGATGGGGATCTTTTTTCTTAAAATGTTATGGGACATGGGGAATCTTTAAAGTTATACCTTTGAACTTTACCACACTAAAATGAATTTTCTATACCTCTTTCTTGTGTCAAATACTGGTAAGAAAAAATTTTGTTGAACTCGTGCTTGCTTCAAAGAGGCAAAATTCCTTCATACCTGCACAACTGGCACAGGGTATTCATAGCCGATGGTATCGATTGGGATGTAGTACATCACAACTACAATTAATAGTTTCACTTTATTTAGGAGTGTCTTTTTTAATCATCTTTTCCAATTTTTTTCCTAGTTGAAATATGTTTTATTTTTAAATCTTGTTTATATTAGGATTAGTTTATTTCCTAATTTAGTTTCCTTATTTTGGTTTCCTTGTATTAATAGGATTAGGGAATAATTTTGTCTATAAATATAGAGACGTTGTACACTTTTCAACACAATCAATCATATATCAATACAAAACAAGATTATTCCAATATAATTCTTATTACAAGAATTTCATAAAAGCTTCCACATCAAAATTGGTATCAAGGTCAAGTTTGTACACATTTTTCTCGTCGTTGACGATTAAATTGAATTTGTTCCCACCATGTAGCGGTGACAAAAAAGCTCGTCGGCTCGGACTAGGTCCAAGAAAAGTTCGACTCGGGCCCGGCTCGAGCTCGATTGCACCGAGCCAGGCTCGGCTAGAGCCGAGTTTTGAGGCATAGGCCCGAACCCGAACCGGACCATGGCCCGAGCGAGCCTACCAATTATAAACAAATAATAATAATAAATAAGGCAGCTTGTAAAGCATTATGCTGCCTTGCGCAGGCAACTTTTAAGCTAGCTGCCATAGCAGCAAAGGTTGCTTGCAGCCTTTAAAAAAAAAATAAAAAAACCCGAGTCGGCTCGAGCCGAGCCTCATTTTTTTGGTCGGGCTTTGCTCGGCTCGGCTCGAGCCAAAAAAATCTCCGACCAAAAAAAAAAAAAAAAAGCTTGGGCCTCGAGCATTTTTTTTCGGTTCGACTCGTTGACATAACTACCATCATGCCGAAGCTCCACCCTTTAATTTGTATGCCACGAGTTAAACTTGGTTTTGTTTTGAGATATTCAAATAGTCGAAAAAAAATTGTCTTATTTTGGTTTCCTTGTATTAATAGGATTAAAAAATAATTTGCCTATATTTTTAATCACAATCAATCATATATCATTACAAAGCAAGATTATTTCAATATAATTCTTATTTTCAATTTTTATTACAAGAATTTCATAGATGCTTCCACACAAAAATTGGTAATATAGCATGGAAATTGCCTTAATCAGATAGCCGACGAAGGTTCTAGTCGCAATCGAATCGCCGACAACAAACGGAGGCTCGACTGACTCGAACGACGAATGCAGGTCATTGACAAAACTCTTCACAAACTCACACAGATGATGACTGCCTTAACTGTGAAGAGCAGACATGGGAAGAAACAGTCAAAACGGGAAGAATACTGGCAAGCAGAAGACGCAGATTTCGATGAGGATAGGGATATTGACCTAGACTTGACCAGGGTAACAACGAGCACCAACCTGTGCCACACACGATATGCGAACGCTAACCCAAGTTTAGGAGACCAGCACCAGCCTGTCGCCCATGACCAACGACGACAGCAGGTGGGTCCAAAGCTCGAGGGTCAAGCTGTGAGGTGCGTGCATTGTGATTTTCGCGAGCCCACTCCATTACAGGTATATGAGAGGAGGAACAGATGACTCCTTGGACGGCACACGGCGAAGGCTTCCGACGAGGAGTTCCAGTCAACGACGAAGATGAGTTCGCAAGTGACAGAGGCCAACCACGAGCAAACATGCTTGATTCCGAGCGACGGGAAGAGACTTTAGAGACTCGATTTGAATGGGAGTTCAATTTTGACCAAGCTGTTGATTTTGACCAATTATTTAATTTTGACCGTGGTTATAATGCTGTCCGAGGAATTAATTTTGACCGAGGAGTTAAAATTGATCGAGGTCATAATTTTCAGCCGAGGAAAAAGAGGTTTTCAATACTATTCATCCAAAGAAGAAGATAATTTTTGACCAATGGCTAATAATCGAGGTACAAATTGTTCAAGAATTTAAGATGAAAATGGACTTGCCAAGTCTTAACAACCGATTAAACATTGAAGATTTTTTAGATTGGATCCATATCATCAAAAATCACCTTGAGTACGGGTTGTGGTCTTATTCATTCGAGGATTCAGTACAATCATGGCACATATTATTGATTGCTTGAAAAAGGCCAATTTCAATAAGGCAAAGCACAAGAAAATAGTTTTGAGGCAATAAAAATCAAGTTATACACCACACAGGTGTTGTCACTACCTAGCTTTGAAAAGGTATTTGAAGTTGAGTGTGATGTTTCAGTAATGGGAATTGGGGAATTATTATCTCAAGGTCGTCCAGTCGAATTTTTCAGTGAAAAGGTTAGTGAGACTCGACAAAAGTGGACTACTTATGAGTTAAAATTTTATGTCTTTATTCGAGATTTGAAGCATTGGGAACATTACTTGATACAACGAGAATTTGTGTTATTTACGGATCATTAAGCTTTTAAGTTTATTAATTCTCAAAAGACAATGAATCGAATGCATGCTCAATGGATCACCTTTTAGCAAAAATTCATTTTTGTTATAAAATATAAATCTGGCCAACAGGATAAAGTAGCAGACGTTTTAAGTCGACGAGCATATCTTTTAGCTACAATTAGCACATAAGTAGTTGGGTTTGATTGCTTAAAGGAACTTTATGCAACTGATGAGGATTTTGGCGATATATGGACTCGATACAGTAATAGGGAATTTATACCCGATTACCTACTCAGGAAGGGTTCTTGTTTAAATGGATGCAATTATACATTCCTTGTTCTTCTTTGCGTGAGCACTTGATTCGAGAATTGCATGCAAGTGGATTAGGATAACATGTCGGTCGTGACAAGATAATCAGCTAGGTTGAAGAGAGATTTTATTGGCCCCAACTCAAAAGAGAAATTGGTTGTTTTGTTCAGCGTTGTCCAATATGTCAAAAAGCTAAGGGACGGCTCAAAATATTGGACTTTATACCCATTTGCCGTTCCAAAAACAATATGGCAAGATCTCACTATGGATTTTGTTCTCGGTCTTCCACGAACTCAACGGGGAGTTGATTTTGTTTTGGTCGTAATTGATTGATTTTCGAAAATGGCTCACTTCCTTGTAAGAAAATTGCAAATGCTTCTTACGTAGCTACTGTATTTTTTTGCGAGATTGTTCGCCTACATGGCATTCCTTGTTTTATAACTTCTGATAGAGATGTAAAGTTTCTAAGTCATTTTTGGAAAATACTGTGGAGAATGTTGACACTTGAAGTTTAGTAGCACGAGTCATCCCCAAGCAGATGGCCAAACAATAGCAGCTAATCAAACTCTTGGCAATATGATTCGAGCCATTAGTAGAGATAAACCAAAATAGTGGGATGTTGCTCTCCCACCGATTGAGTTTGCTTTTAATAGTATGCCTAATAGATCCACTAAGAAGACTCCATTTGAAGTCGTTTACACTAGTGTTCCAAGGCATACGGTAGATTTGATTCGACTTCCTAATGTCAATTCTAATGCAGAAGAGTTTAATAAACGTGTTCAAAGAATTTATCATGAAGTAAAACAAAATTTAGAAAATGTTAATATTCGTTATAAGAATGCTGCAGACCAACATCGACGCCTTAAGCTATTCAATGAAGGTGATTGGTGATGATCCATCTTAAAAAAAAAATCGTTTTCCTGTTGGCACTTACAATAAGCTTAAAAATAAGAAGATTGGTTATTTTCGCATTTTTCAAAAGTTTGGTGATAATGCTTATAAAGTTGACCTTCCAATTGATATGAATATCTCCAACACTTTCAATGTTGCCAATATCTTTAAGTACTTTCCTCCAAATGAATTTTCCTTGCGACCACGAAACCCAATGACAAGTTTTATTCAAGTGGAGGGGATTGCTGTAGTACAACACAACTACAATTAATAGTTTCACTTTATCTAAGAATTTGTCTTTTTTTAATCATCTTTTCTAGTTGTAATATGTTTTATTATTAAGTTTTGTTTAGATTAGGATTAATTTATTTCCTTTTAGAATTTAGTTTCCTTATTTTGGTTTNATCAAATGCTTAAACAAATAAAAAATGAAACAAATTTAAAGTTCGACATAATAACTTTTACTTGTTCTAAAGCACATGGTGTGTTTGAGCCACATTATTTTGGAAAAATATATTTTGGAATAGTAAATTGATGGAAAATGTGTGGTTGAAAAATAAGGAAAAGTTATTGATGTGATGAAAAATATTATTTTATTAAAGAATGTGTAGTTGAAAATGAGTAAAAAAATTAAAATTAAAATTTTAATGTGTACCAAACATTGGCATAATTCTTATTTTGAATTCTTATTACAAGAATTTCATATGCGCTTCCGCATCAGACGAGTTCACTAGAAGGGAGCATTTTTCTCACTAGAATGGTTGGAGCAACTGGAGTCTGGAGCTAGTACTATCCCTACAAGCTAATGTTAGTTGTTGGTTGGGACTTGAACCACTGGACTTATCCATTTTATAGTCGATCATGCCTCCATTTGGTATTTAAGCGTCACATTTCTCTGTGACTTTGGCTAAAGATGTAGTTGAAAAAATGGCCCTTCGACTGTGAAATTGAAAGATCTAGGTCGAGTTTCTTCTCCACTCTCCCTTTTCCTCGCCAAAACCAAATTCTCCCCCCTCAAAATCCTTCTCTTCTTCCCTCCACTCTGCCACCTCAACCAAGGTGTCCAAGAGGTTAGTAACAAGCAGGGAACTAACGTGACATTAATCGTGAGACTAGGCACGACCGTTAGGTTCATTGCGGGAAAGTGTCGGAGTGAGAAATTTGGAAAGAAACATGAACTTAAGCGTTCAAATTGGAACAATTTATATTTTGAGTGACCATCTTGAAAATTCACCATGACCCTAGTGACAAAAGGTGCAACTTGCCTCTAGATAGAATTCTGAAAGATGCAAATCTTGCAGAAGCACAACGTAGGCCAAAATAGTATTCTCTTGCATATATTTTTAGCTGTAACAGAGGGAAAAATACTATTTTACAGGAAGTACCGTCAATATCTGAAACCGACGTAATTAACGACGTTAATTGCTACAGAATCCTCTCAATTTGTCTCCATCCAAGGTTCGAGAAAGAAAAAAAAAAAGAGCATAGCAGAGCAAAGCAAACTTAAGACCTGTATAAAGAGGAGTTTTGTGACCCGGGATGAGTATAACCATGAAACTGCTAATGGCATGCATTTCAAATCCAATCTGGGGAGTTTATGCACTTCTTGAGGAAATATAAACACTTCTAGTTCACATTGCTTCACTTAGTCAATCTTCACCGATGAGTAGATGAGCCTCGTGAACCAGAAACATGCTAAAAACCCAATGGTACCAGTCACAACGAAGAAAGCATATGAAGCAATAAGCATGTATCCGAAGTACAAAATGCCAGACACCGGTTTTGTGATGTTGAGCTTTGTGAAGAAGTAAAATGCTGCATAAAGGAAGAGGTAGAGAGCTGATGACCCTGCGGTCAGGTATGACCTCCACCACCAGAGGTAGTCCTCACCGCACAGCTGGAAATAGCAAAGCACGATTGAGATCTCAGCACAGGTGACAATTAGGATGATGAACACGATGGAAAGGAAACCGAAAATATAATAGAACTGTTGCAACCAGATTGATGTGAGGATGAAAAACAGCTCAATAAATACTGCACCAAATGGAAGTATGCCTCCGATTAAGATTGAGAAGACGGGATTCATATACCAGGCCTGCTCAGGAATTTGCCTTGGAATCTTATTGGTTTTCACTGGATCCTCTATAGCTGGCTTCTTAAACCCGACATAACTACCTACGAAAATGAGAGGAACTGAAATGCCAAACCACAAGAACACTAATGCAAACATGGTCCCGAATGGTACAGCTCCTGATGATTTTTCACCCCAAATTAAACCATTCAATACAAAGAATATGGCAAAAATGATTCCCGGGAACATGAAAGCTGTTTGAAGAGTATTTTTCTTCCATTCTGTTCCCTTGAACATCTTGTAGAAACGAGCCGAGGCATATCCAGCAAAAAGGCCCATGAATACCCAGAGAAGAAGCATAGCTGTCATCAATCCTCCTCTGTTCGAAGGGGATAGGAACCCTAGTGAAGCAAAGATCATGGTAACTACTATCATCCCAAAAAACTGAATACCAGTTCCAACATAAACACAAAGCAAATCTGAGTTTGCCGGAGGTCTGAAAACATCCCCATGGACCAATTTCCATCCCGTTTCTTCTTGAGCTTCTTCCTGAGTCTCTAACTGGTTGTACTTGGAGATGTCACGGTAAAGGGTCCGCAACATAATCATGGCCACCATTCCAGAGAGAAAAAGGACAATCATCAAAGAATTGACAATTGAGAACCAATGGATTTGATCATCGGCCATATATAGATAAGTATCCCATCTAGATGCCCACTTAATTTCGCTTTCCTGCAACAGAGAAGCAAGGAGCAAGACATGCTGATATACCAATATCAATACTGAATGTCTAATTATTTTATGCACACCAAGACACGAAGCATTACCTTGAACTCAACATCATACGTGAAGATGATTTCCTTCTTATCTTCAACCTCCTGAGGGGAATTAGAGCTGGTTACAGTAAGTTTTGCATGTGGATCACAGGTCGTTAAACGTGTTTTATCATCCCATTTACCCTCGTATTCATGCCTTACACTGGATGCACAAAGAAAATCCAAAATCAACTAACAGGAAAGAACTATCTGAAGCATAAAATTAACTAATAAGTAATCTGCATCATTACCTGAATGGTTTGACTTCAAATCCCACAATTCTTGCAGAGTCTGTTTGTTCATCCTTATGAAACTTCACTGTAAATGTCAAATGGTTGTTGATAAAATACTTCTGCTCCTTTTTCTATAAAGAATTCAGGGAGGAAAAAAGGAGTCAAGACTGAACTTTTCATTAAAACGGCAATAGAAATTTGCAACTTCGAAACAAAGCAATTTGATACTTACTCCAGCATACTGTCCTATGAGACCAACATGGAAACCATGTTGATAAACCACTGAATCCATGTCGTTTCTTTTATAAGGCTCCACTAGCGGGAGATTATCTAAAATCCTGTTAAGAGAACATCAAAAAGTCAAAAGTAAGTCGTGTACTACAAGGATATTATAACGTACAAAATTCCTCAACAAGGTGGCTCACATGTTCACCCGGTATTCATCTTCTATCCTCTCTTTGAACTCCTTTGCATCTTTGGCATTAAGTGTAATACGGCAAACAACATTACAAATTTGTGGCTCTCGCATTTTAAACTGTAATGATAAACTTGGGTGAGAAGTTAATTTTTGAATTATGTATAAGGTGTATTATGTACCGTCTTAAATGACATAAAGAGTGGTGGATTGAGTTGATTGTCTAGTAATAAAAGAAATGAAATAAAACATTACTGACCTCATACGGAGAGTTTTCAATACGATCACCCCGAAGAACTTCCCCAAGATTCTCTGCGCTGTCCACAATTTTATCTGGTTTGCAGTAAGGAAGGGAATAGTAGGAGTATGGAAGTTGGGTTTTAACGGAGGCCAGTTTGTTTACTTTGACCTTCAGAATATCACCCTGCATCAAAGAAACGCCAAAACAGACAATCATGTCACAACAAACTCGGAGTAATTTAGAACAAAGCAGCATGCAAACATGTACACATAACTGCATGTATGTATGGTGCTTGGAAGATGGACGCTGAGAAGTTTTGCAATGAATTTTGTTCAACAGGCTTAGATCTTTCTGGGAATATGCAAAACAAGAGATGCTGAAACTAGTGATTGGTCAATATCACCCATTTGGCATACCTAAGCGCACAAGACAGGCATTTTTCATACTTATCATCATTGAATAGCAAACTTCCAATTTAAGAACTCTACCAAGACTTTATTCTCTTATTTTGAGAATGGCAGGAAATCAAATCTATTAAAATTCACATAAAGGCCAAAGAAAAAAATATATGAAAGAGAAAAGTTCAAAATCCATTCAATAACAATGTGTACAATTTCCATGCAACTGAGAGTTCAGAACATAATATAGTCAATTGGCTGCTAGTACATCTATTTAGCAGGTTTTCATCTACTCCTAGTAGCAAAAATAAACTGTTTAAAAGGAAGTGTTTATAAACGGTTTAAACTAAAATAGATAAAAATGAGTGGTGATAGGTGAGTGATACTTGTGAGCCGTCTCGAAATGTGTTAGTTTATAAACATGAGACAAACATAGGCTAGGTTTCTTTATTTACATCACCAAATTGCACTTCCATAAATTTGTGGCCAGAATACTTCCGATGTGAATTTTTCAAAGGTTTGAGTGATACTAGAAATCTGGCTGCCTATAACTACAATGGGACTCTTTTATTCAACTAAGAAAAAGCTCTAGTACTACTGAATCTTTAAATATCATATAATAACCTAACACTATTCTTAAATTATCCACTTAACTCAGCACTTGTATTGATTTTTCAAAATAATAGGAAAACATTTAGATAAGAAATGACGTGTCTAAAATAATGAAATTCATACAAAAAAATAGGGATAGGTAGTGAGAGTAAGAATCCACAAAATTGATTTGAGTTTACCGTAGTCCCGTGTAGCATAAAATTTTGGGGTGTTTGAGGTTTGGGATTAAATAATGTGAACTCTTCTTATTCTCCCCTTCTAATTATTAGAGAATTTCTGGTCTTTGTACATGAGCTTAAGCCAAGTGTCATACCACAAAATGATTAGTGTTCTGTTTATCTTTTATATTTTTTCTATCACCCAGTTTTGAGGCTTGTGCACAACAAATGAAGTAAATTATACTCGTATGATCCAAAGCATGGGTCGTCAATGATTCATATTTACATATCACATCCAATCCAGATAAAAAAATGGTCAAAACATCAATGAGTCGTTAAAAAAAGAAAATTTGATTAAACCATGTCGTAAGTAACAGGCGTACTGCAATTTAGTTCCATTTCCTTGAGTTTTGGCAACGTGATTTTCATTGGAGTTAGAATCAAATGAAAAGCTCATATCTTGAACGGACCCAGCACCCGGCTAGCCCCCACGGCCGCCCGTGCTTTTTTTTTTTTTTTTACAATAAATAAATTTGTTAGCTTATATAACTGTTATTTCATTTTATTTTTCAAACGCTTCATTCAATTGAGTTGGTTAGAGATTGCAATTCTTATGAAATGTCTCTGGTTCGATTCTCTAGCTTGCAATTCATATATTTTTAGTTCTCCAATTTTTACCAAAATTAATGACAATAGGGAGGGGGGAGTCGAACTAGCGACTATCCTTAAAGATTATTGGAATCAGAGCACTTGCTGAGTTTGATATTATAGTTAACATAATAATATATATTAAGTTTTAATAGTAATAAACGATATCGTCCTTACGATCGCTGATTGTGGACGTTGATGGACGTTGACCGGTCAACGACCGCATGGGCTGAAGTTCAATGTTGGATCCGTGATCATATTGATCCATGAACATACAATGTAGAACAGGTATGAACGTATAGTAGCAATAGTAGTTCAAAATCAATGTTAATGCATCATTTTCTAAGCAAAAAGCATTTTTTTGTGTTTCGCCCAACTGATTATCTTAATTAAATTCAAATAGATTGTTAAAAATAATTTAATTGGTTAAAAATAATTTTGAGATCTCAATGTATTGAATAGCAACAGACACTGCAATACTGAACACCTCAACGAATTTTGTCAAAATAAGTAAAAAAGAAAATGTATAGATCTGAGAGAAAGAAGCCATTTAAAAAAAAAAAAAAAAACACTAAATTGCATGACAGAAACCAAGTAAAATTCACAAATATTCACAAACTCCATAATTTCAAAATATAATCTATAAAACCCATTCTAATATTCACAAGCACAGCTCGCACAAACAAATATAACTGAGACAATTAAAATAATTATAAAAATAATATCTACAATACTAATCAATATATTCATATAAGCTCTAATAGAAGTTACCTTGAGGAAATCTTGGGGAGCAACGCCAGGAAGGTAGAAGCAGTGTGCGGTGGCAACGAAGAGGAAGATCGCAAAACAAAAACACAGCTGAATCGTGCTAGACCTTCTCTCCATTTTCTCTCTCTAAAATTACCACAGATCAATGCTCAAAAAATCAAGATCTGCAGATGCTTAAACGAATCTGCGTGTATATATAGATGTATATATGCGTGTCTTTGTACGTATATACGTCAGTATGTGAGGATCGAATAGCATGGAAGAGAATCCAACTGAAGTCTGTGGGGTAAAGGATATTATTATTGTTTTGTTCGCGTGTGCTTAAAGTTTGGATAAAATTGCAATATTAGTCACCCGCTTATCGTTCGAGTAGCAAGTTGGTTCCCAAAAAGCTTCTAATCGATGCTCTTCGAGAAGATTAGCATGTTATTTTGTGAGTAACTTTTATCTATTCGATTGATGACTTTCCACTCGGCACCGTTAAACACTAAGGTCGTCAAGAATAGACTCGCCCTTCAATTTGCCTTCTCGCATAAGTGGATACCACACTTAGGATCGGGTGCAGAGTTAGGGGACAAAAAATGTATTAGGATGATAGAAAAAAATTCCATAAAAAAATCACCTAAGAAAATTATAATGGCCTACTTTGTCGCTACTCGTGACTTAGATGTGATCGAGTCGAATTACTTGTCCGACAATTAAATGATTAATGACTCACAAAATTTATGTTGGTGTTCTTTTCATATGAGAAATGGAAGAAATAATTAAATATTTCGGTAATGTTACACAGTCAACTTTTTATCATAGAATCTATCCAAAATTTAAATTAATTCCTAACATTTTTTTTTTTAAATAATTGTGATACTATTAATACTAGGTTACTTATTACACATGAAAATTTGAATTCATAACATTCCGTATGATTCATAATTTTTTATTTACTAATTATTTATCCACATATTTAACAAAAGCTTTGCCATACATGTATGGTTGAAATCTTGATTAAACATGAAGACACTTAAATGGGCCGACAAATAGGCCAAATCCAGTGGACATTAGCTTTTAGAAGGCGAAAAGGCGACGAGCTCGCAATCCGAAGAATCCACAAACAGGCCGTGCCAAGCCCACTTTAGAAACTTAAGACCCTATACCCATTTTGTGGCCCAAAATCGAAATATGCTCCTTATCACAAGGGAACAATACATTTCTAAGGTGTTTACTTTACACATTTTCAAAAATACAAGAAGAAGTTCCAAATTTCACAAATCAGGTTTTTGATTTTTAATTTATGAATTATTAAATCAATTTATTAATATAATATAATTACCACACCCCACCACCCTATTCCGGTCACAACTCATTTCCACCACCCTATTCCGGTCACAACTCATTTCCGATAACAATACCGACAACTGTTTCGATTCCGGTGACGATTCCGGCGAAAATTTTTAGGTCACAATTCAACATTTTCATAGGTTACAATTTGTTTATTGGTCA
>CAIGRF010092088.1:60870-78929 GCA_903798235.1 Fraxinus ornus
TTTTTAAGGTTTAAAATTTCAAATCTCATATTTTTTTTAAATTTTATTTATAAATTAATTAATTAAACATATATTTTATTAATTAAATATATTATTATTAATTAAATATATTAAGGTCACAATTTCATATAATTTGGTTACAAATTCAGGGTGAATTTGAGCCACATTATTTTGAAAGAATGTATTCTGGAAAAATAGATTTATGGAGAATGTGTGATTGAAAAAGAATGAAAAGTTATTGATATGATGGAAAATATTATTTTATTGAAAAATGTGTGATTAAAAATGAGTAGAAGAATGATAATAAAAATTTTAATGTGTACCAAACATAGGCTCAATATAATTGGTCACAAATTACAAATTTCACATGTCTAATTTATTTTACGGTCACAATTCAAAAAATTTATATATCACAATTTGTTCATCGGTCACAAATAAAAAATTGAAACGTCAAAAATTATTTTACGGTCACAATTCAAAAAATTTATGTCATAATTTGTTCATCGGTCACAAATTATGAATTTTATAAGTCACAAATTATTTTACGGTCACAAATCAAAAAATTTATACGTCACAAATTATTTTACGGTCATAGTTCAGAAATTTTATAAGTCACAATTTGTTCATCGGTCTCAAATAAAAAATTTATACGTCACAAACTTATTTATCGATCACAAATTACAAATATTATAAGTCACAACTTAATAGACAGTCACAAATTGTCAAATTATCGATCACAAATTGACAAATTTTTGGGTGACACATTATATTTTTTTCACAATTAATATTTTTCATTTATCACATACTGTTTATCGATCACAGATTAACCAATCTAATGATCACAAAAGACCAAATAATCTGTGACCACCACTAAAACTTTGTGACCAACACCTCATCGCTCCCTTCAGCAACACCACCGCCACCTCCACCGTCGTCACCGAACCCCCACCACCACCACCTCCTCTCGACGGCAATACCATCTCAAACAAATCAACACATCGCATAAAAATAACACCTCATAGTCACGCCATCCACTGCCACCTCGACAGACCCATCGCTACCAACATCTACTAGCAACACCAATACCGTCTAGTCACTGCATCGTCGTCGCCAGAACCACCACTACCACCTCCTCCTCACGACAACTGCCATCACCGCCACCATCTCAAACAAACCACCAAATACAATCACTACTTCATCGTCGCCATTGCCACCACTTTAACCATTCCACCACACATCAATCATCGTTCAACACGAATCGCCCACCACCGACACCCAGAGCCGGTTCTGGGCCGAGGCGGATGAGGCCCGTGCCTCGGGCCCAGAACTGGAGGGGGCCTCATTTTTTGGCCCCCCATTTTTTTTTTTTTTAAATTGAGGCCTAGCCCAACATTGGAGGCCTCTCAATTTTGGCCCAATTCAATGTTTTTTTTTTAAAACCTAAATCTAAACATCAGAAGAGAACCGTCTCCTTCCCAAATCCCACTTCCCAGCTCGCTCTCACAGTCTCAAACCAACTCTCAAAGTCTCAACTCGTTTCTCAACAATTCACCCAAGTTCAACTCTCCAAGAATCCATCCGGGAAACTTTCCCTAACTTCTACAGTGTGCGAGAAGCGAGAGCGAAACTCGGAGACTGCATCTTGGCTCCTGCGACTTGCGTGACTGCGTGGTCTGTTCTGGACGGTGGACCTTCTGGTTCTGGAGTTCTGCCGTTCTGGTAAGTGTGGCCGTGTGGGTGTGGCTTTTCTCATTATTAATTTTGAGCTAATTTTGTAGCTTTTCTCTCTGTATAGTTTAAAATGCCTCGTCATCATGTCTATTTAGATTATATAGAATAGACCTCCATTAAATTCAATTTTCTGCTTTGACCTCGATTGAGTCCAATTTACTCTCAGCCAATCGGATGTAGAATTACAATAACTGAAAATGTTTGGCTCCAGGAATCACTCAAAACTGGTTTGATGCTGAAATTTTCTGGGGTGATACTGAAGCAAAAACCATTGGAACCAGTAAATAAGTCTTTGGACAAAAGGGATGCTGAGACTGGGAGTTTGATCCATTCATTCGATTCAGGGTCGAATGCAAAAACCTGGTTGTTCTTGGTGAAGACATTGTTTTGTCCGTAGATAAAAAGTAAAAACCCATGGCTTTTTTCGAGCAGAAACTTGGGTTTTGAAGGAGGAGGAACTGATTATAGACTTCTAGGATTTGTAGACTAAAGATGGACGGATTATGGAGGAAATAGGGAGGTGAGAAAGGATTAATTCCGTGAGGACACGATGCTAATAAGGTTGTCAATCTTTTAGAAAATGACAAGAATCTTAATGGGGATTTACTATGCTCTTTTGAATTTGGCAACTTGTCTTTTAATTATTATTAATATTGAATTTGGATAAGTGGATATCATGATGTCTTTACTTGTCTTTCGAGGAAGGAATATTGTGTTTGAAGTATGACTTTACCTATAGTCTATAGATAGCTTGATTGTGAATGATTCAATTTCAGGCTTATGATAACTGCGATGCAACGCTGGAATAGGGCGTGATTCCACAATTTTCATCGATTTTCTACTTCTCAAGTAAGCAATGGCTTGCTCTAACTTGATATTGAAATTGTTTGAAACATTATCGGCTTATATAATTGTGGCCTGGTCGGCAAACATGATATTAGATGCACAGGTGCACGTAGTCACTGTATTGAATACTTTAATTGTAAGATGATTGAGATATTTTGTAATTGTCTTGAAAATGTTTGAAGCCTTGTCGGCTTACATAATTGTGGCTTAAGTATTTAACAGATTAGTTGAAAGCATGTCGGTTTTGTTACTTTATAATATAAATCATTTGTTCTTTACATTTGTTTATTGTTCTACTCTTCAGTGTTAAATTAGTAATACATTGCATAATGCACTGTTGAATTTTGTATTTATGTTGACCTTGGGGTGGGGTGGGGGCCCAATTTTCGGAGTTCGCCTCGGGCCCTGTAAATCACAGGACCGGCCCTGCCGACACCAATAACTCACTCAATCGCCATCACCACAATCACAATCGCAGCCGCACCACCACCACCTTGCACCAATTGCATTCAACACCACAGCAAATAAGATGAAGAGAAAAGGCAGAGATAGATTAGAAATAAACCCAAATTCCACCAATCAACTAATTGAGTGTTTTACCTAACTACTAAAAACCTTCCATAACCTTCTTCCCATACCAAATCCATCACTAAAGGTCCACCCCTGAACCTCCCAAAATATCATTAAAATCGGAGATTCATACCGCCTCTGCCAACATCGACGGCGCAACCAAATCCGCCCCAGCATTTGACTTCGTCGATTTGATCTTCCACACCGTAAAGGTCCTCATCCCCGTACAGTGGAGCTCTTCCTTTTCGGTGGTTGAGACAGAGTGAGATAGTGAGAGAAGGGAGAGAGAAAGGTAAGAGACGAGAGCTATAGGGTTTGTTGGGGGCTTATCTGTTTTAATTCTATGTTTTTAAAAATTAAATTATTATCTGATTTTTGAAATAAAAACTTGTGATGTAATTTCCACTTCTAGAAATAGGACCATTTAGCCTATCCATTTTTATAAAACTCGTTTTTTTCTAGAACTCACTTTCAGTCACACATTCTTTCATAAAATAATTTACATGTAAACCAAAAAAAAAAAATATATTTTTAACCACACGTTTTTCAAAAACTATTTTCCCCCAAAAATAGGGCCTTAGAAATAGGGCATCCACCACTTCGAGCTTCTTTGCTTCGTGATTCTCGTTCTCATAATTCTGACTGCCTTAAATCAATGAAAATCATCTACCAAATCTTTCACACATTCCGTTACAATAGTGCTGTTGAACTAACTGAAGCATAATTTTCATTATTTATTAACTCCATTATGAAGTGTTTTGATTAGAAAACATGAACCCTAAGGGATTGTTCTTTTCATGTTTCAGTTTTTAGTTTTGAATTCATTTCGGGTTTTGTGTTTTGAGTGTCCATTTTGAGATTACTGAAAACATGTTTTTTTTTTCATTTTGAAAAACTATTTTTTTTTTTAAATTGACTTGGTTTTAACTGAAAATAGCCAAAACGACTTTTTTAGCGTTTTCCGTTTTCTTTGTAAATTTTAAACTCATTTTTGGAAACTTATTTTTTAAAATAGGTAAGTAAACGTGTTTTCAGTGTTTTCGAAAACTGAAAACTAAAAATGGCTTGAAAATAGCAAAGAAAACACCCTAGATTTCCCAATTTTAATTATTCCAGTTTACAATTTTTTTTACCTTACTTTGAAGTTATGTGAGTTGGATTTTGCCAAACGACCAGGACCACATCGGCATTGGACGAATAGGGGGCGCAGACGCGAAATCAATAGAAGACGCTGCATGTGCCACCTGGAGTGACAAGGTATGCTAGCAAAATCCATGCGAGTTTCGTGAAACAATGATTCTCATAAATACTCCATAATGGATCAAAACCCTCGAAATTAACAAAAAATAGTAAGGGCATGTTTGGGTCGGATTAAAATCTGATTTTAGTCAAAGTCAAACAATCAATATCAACCACATTTTTCATGGGCCTCACATATTTTCAATCACACATTTAAAAAACTTATATCACAATCCACTAAAAATCTGATTTTAATCCACGCCAAATACTTTCCAAGATCTTGTAATAGAGATTGGACTAAAAGCTATTATTCCCATTCAAAATCAAAACATGAGGATTCCCAAAAACAATGCGAACATCGTAGGATTTGTCACCTTTTCTTGTACAGAGACAGCCTTGTATTTCGAGTCTTTTCTAGTTTATAAAATGATATTTTATAGAAAAGGGGAGTGGGATGGGGTAGGGTGGGGGGGGTCCATTATTGTTGTTCTAAATGGATTTTGTGTTGTCATCAACTCCCGATAAAGAAATAAAGATGTAAAAAGTGAATAGGATGATGAAAACTCATGCACGATTCACTATATATTAAAATTGGAGCCATATTTAGTGGTGGTTCGAGCAGTTGATTTTCACCTTTTTATCGAATAATATCTCCTTTTCATGTCGTTAGTTAACTTTAAATGGTTGAATATGATATTTGAACTGACGAAATTTAAGGTAAAGAATTGTGACGCCACATATTGGAGTTGGAGTCGTATTTAGTGGTGGTCTGATTCATTTCTTCTCTCCCTTTGGATGATAATATCTCCTATTTTAACTTGCGACACAAGGTTTAAAAGTTGAAACCTATTTTTAATTTTTTTTGACTTGTCGACATAAGAACAAGATAAGTCTAAACATGTTTAACCGATCGAACTTTGAATTTAGCATTCCAGAACACATAGAAATTAGGCCCTGTTTGATTGCTCTTTCTTTTCCATGGAAGATGGAAATTAAAATTCATTTCCACCTTTTCGCACATTTGATTGACTAAATTTTTCATGGAATTGGTTTTCCACATTTTCTTGGTTTTTGAGGAAAAGCTTTCCCCGTGTGTTTGGTGGAAAAAACTTTTTTAGGCGGCAATTTTTTTTGGTAATGGAAACAAATTATATCTCCAATTATAACAAATTTTATTTCTTTAATGAACAATTTTCATGAAAAATAAAGCCAAGCGAACACCAAAAGATCCAAGATTTAATATTTTCCAGGTGAAAATTATACCAATCAAATACAATTAATTGACAATTTTCACTAAAACAAGTTCTCTAGGCAATTCAATTCCTTGAAATTCATTTTCTTTCCAGCCAATTCCATTCTTCCAATCAAATGGACCTTAGTGTTATATTCAATGTCGTAGTTAACTTCAACCAGTCACACAAAATTTGAACTCAGAATCTCTTTTAATATTTTCGAAGAGTAATTGACTTGACCTTAGCTAAAAGGAAAAAAAATAAAACCAACTAGAAATGGGGAAACTTTTGCAAGGCCAATTTTATGTTAATGCCATTCTTGTGTTGCAAGAGAAGGAGAGTGGGCCAAGTCACTCGGGTCCCACAGGAAAAAAATTGGACCGACATTTTGTGGAACAAATGTTGTAAATTCGATGATCCAATAGCAACAAATTTTGAGATCGGATCATGAGTTTCATCATGACACCGACAATGTATTTCGTTATCATGACTTGAGGAAGAAGGTATTCCATTTTATTCGTATGTTGTCAATTGTGCAGTGGAATAAAAGTACGATAAGGATGGACCAAAGTGGAGTCCAGCATTTGTCAAGGCGTGACCCCAAAGCAACGGCTTTAGACATTTTGCTTAATTGTACGCAACAAATCCCTCGTTCATATTGACATAATATTTTGTATTTATTTATTTAATGAATCATTAATTCAAATGTGTTTTGACATTTACAAGAAAGTGAAAAAAAAAAAAAAAATGAATCAACATCTTGTTTCCCCGTGCGCGCACGGAGAGTTTATTAAATTTTTTTCTTTTTTTTATATTAATTATCTACAACATAATTAGGATTGTTATAGGATTTGAATTTAGATTATATTGTTCTATGAGCAAAGATAAAATGTGCCAATCTTCGAAACAAGTTTGTGTTGTCTCGATTTCGCGCCGCGAGCATTTCAGTTTCAAATTTCGATTGATTGAAGCCAAATTGGGGGAGACCCAAGGGTGGGCTAGGTGCGCCAGGTGAAGGCGAACCTGGCACATGTGGTCCGCGACCTCCGTTTGTCCAAACGGAGCCGAAAACTAAATTCTCCTCAGGCGATGTCACGTGCGTCGTGACAGGGAGAAGCTCTAGGTTAAATTCAACATCTAAACTTGGTGTTTGGTTACAAATGATTGCATGGGTGGGGTCGTCCAGAGGTGGGGGGGTTGGTCAATGATGAGCTCCGGCCAGTATGGTGGCCAGAAGTGAAGAAATCGACGTTTTTTAGATTTTCAGACAGCAAATTTTGAAACTTTGTACCGGCCGGAATACTTGGAGTTACAAGGAGATATTGGTATAGAATTGAAGAGGAGGTTAATGGCTTTCCACAGGTACCATTTTTCGATGGTTTAGGTGGCCGGTGCTTGCCGGGATTTGGCTCCATAAACAGCGGTCGGAGGGGCAAAAATCGCCCCAAAATTAGAGATCAAAATTATATTTATTTGGACTCATTTATACTTTTTAAACAAATTCAGGAGTAAGATTTTAATTTGTCCCTTATTTTTCTCCTCTTTTTTTATTTTTTTAAATAGAAGGGTATATTAGTTATTTTTCGTTAAAAATGGTGAAGAAGATGTTTTCCGCAATGAAACGTTGAAAAAAAGAACGAAAATGCAAAAAAATGAAACGTATGGACGTTTTGTGTTATGGAACCTGTTTTCCGCAAAGATAAATATGATAATATTTGAATGGTAGTGCTTTTTTAATTAAACACGATTTTTAAATTAAATTATAATATTTATAGTTAACTGGAGTACTAATTAAGTTCTTTCGATGACATAATTTTTAATAGAGAGATACATGTCGTTTTTTTCATTTGATTGTTCAAAAAAGAAAAAGGAAAAAAAAAAAAGTTACACGGCCGACCCAACTCGAATAAAATAATCCTCATGGGCTATACAGTATAAGTAGCAAAAATTCATCTTTATCTAGACAATATAAAATAGGCAGTTTTTTTGCCACATGTCGAATTCTCCTGTCGTCACCCAAAACGACGTCTTCTCGACTTAAGCTTTAGTGTTGTCTACCGCTGTCCTTTTACCTTATCGGAACCGTGCAATCATGTTGCCTTCTCCAACCGTTGGAGATGCTGATCCAATAAAGCCCTCATATCTGTGAAATCGTATTATCCTAAAAAATATAAATCATCAACCAAAACACATAATTCAACTGCAGAAAGTTTCCGAAGCAATTGCTGTGAAAACTAGCAACGGCAGAAGAAGAACATCAGATATTTTAGCCTGGAGATGATATTCGAGATTTCAGGCTTGAGTGTATATTTGTACATAATAATTTGTGAATTACAGATTGTGAATTGCTATGAATGAATGAATGAATGAAAATGAAATTAATGATGAATTTTCAATAAATTGTTGGGGATGAAACCGTGGGTTTCTGTAATTAAAAAAAATAATCAAATCGACGGTGTCTACGTGCCTCACGGAGACACAGACTGTGTCTCCGTGTGGGACGGAGACACCGTACATGTTTCCGTCACACACGAAGACCGTGTCTCCGTGTGCCCACGATTTTTTTTTATACATTTAGATACATAATATTTTTATTAGCCTAAAATTGTCCGATAGGACGTGGAGAGAAATGAAATAAAATGAATAAATTTGAGAGGATTTCTCTTTATTTTTTTAAATAGTTAGGTTATAATTGATAACTTTGAATGTTCTATATTTCATCACTACAATATAAAAGGAGCAAAACACTTTGTATCGGCGATTTTTGGAATTATTACTCAATTATTTCTTAGTAATTTTGCCAAATATTGAATTTTCTTTTATTTTTTTTCCAAGCGCCTCTCGACCTGACCGGTCAGGTCGATCACCGTCATAGAGGTGCCCTTGGACCCACGAAGGCGCGCTACCTCGTCGACCCTCGTGATCTGATTGGGTGGTCTATCACCGCAAGGGCGTTGCCCCGAACCCATGCGATAAATGTTGGCTACGATGAGTAGCGGTTCAACTTGGAATGACGACTATCATGCAGTTAATATAGTAATATATAAGATGCGCATTAATTGACTTTGAAATTGAGCTAGCAATAACTTCCAATATCATTTTCCTTTTATGTCACTTCTCTTTTTGATTTTCTAGAGTATTATTGTCAGATGATAGAACAAAGTTCTGAATTAAACTAACTTCTTCATGCTTGGTTAGATCAACAAATTCTCTGGTATCCCCCCAATTTAAATATCAAATGGAGGTTGGAAGCCCAAGTCTTCTGCAAGATCAGCGGTCTAGAGCTCCATTTAATGCATCAATAGCTTCACTTACTACAAAAATTTCAGCTGATTCTAAAACCTAACAAGAGAATAAAGATAGCAAAGGCAAGGCAGAAGAAAAAGAAGACAAAAAAGGACCAAAGTACCTAAAGAAAACAAAAGAAAAAAATGCTGAAAAAAGAAGAAAAAATGAAAACAAAAAATTTAAAGGGCTTGAAGGAACAAATCTTGATACTTTGCTACAGAGTCTCCCAACGTGTATAAGCCATGACTTAATTAATCAATTAGCTATAACCATCCTTCAAGCTTTCATGTATATTATTTTTCATTTGCAACGAATACATTTTTAATTGAAGCTATTATTATTAGAATACTAATTTTTCAGATAAAGTTTTGCTATTTAAACTCGAAGGCCAACAGGAAAAAGCTTCTGAGGAGTTTGTAAAAAAGATTAACTAACAAAAGAAATCAATTCATACAGTTATACAAAAAATACTTTACTTATAATAAAAAAAATACTTTCAAATCACTCTACACTATTAAATACCTAACTAAACTGCAACATGTGCATCGCACGTGCGTACACTAGTGTTCCATGAAGAGAAACTTTGCTTTAACGTGCAAGTGATGTATATATAATTTTGAGGCCCATTTTTAAAAATTCATGATTCCTCAAACTCATTTTCAATTACACATTCTTTAAATAAAATAATTTTGCATATAAATTCATGATTTATTATTACTTTAACTACATATTCTCTAAAAATCACTAATACAAAATTCATTTTCACAATAAAATGGAGCTCAAAAGGGATCTTAGGGCATGTTCGGTAAAGATTAAAATCGGATTAAAATTGAAAAACTAGCCTTTATTGTAGACTTTTATTAGACGAGTGAGACTCAATAACGGCTATTTTTTCAATTTTAATTAGATTAAAATCCCTACCAAACAGGCTGTTAATAAGGTGAATGTTTTCAAGTAGTGATAAATATAATGTTAGTGGATATTTTAACTTGTCCAAGAATTTATAAAATTAAGTAGTCGAGCCATGTGTGATGCGCTTATTGTAGTCAAAATTGTGTTTATAATAACATTGCAACTTAGCAATAAGGGACTCAAAAATATTACTCACTACATTAATAAACTAAAAAAAGAGAGAGATTCACTCACCATATTATCTTCTTCGGTTACTTTAATCAAGACCACTCGATCAACGACAATAAAAGATTAAATGAGTAGAACAATACTACCTACAAAAATATCATTTATCCCGGAATAACATATAGCATAAGAAATACATCTAAAATTGAAGATTTTTCTTTTCATAAAAGAATATAATTCGATCTAGACTAACGTCAATTCTAAACAACACTGATGTCCATCCGAAAAATTATTTCGAAAGTTCACTTATATTCAACTATAATTATTACAAACTCCTTACTTATTCAAAAAATCTCTCTTATCAGTCTTATGTACACACACACACACACATATGGGGTTATAATAACCGTTATTTTCTTATATACACAAGGAACGGAGAATGTAACATTTTAAAAACACAATTCACCAACAAGAAAAATAAGTACACAAAAATAATTAAAAAAAAAATCAGGATTTTCATTCAGTCTAATTAAAAGAATTAAGAAATCCTAATTGGTATAAATCAAGTCAAAGTCAATAATTAATTTTAATCACAAATTTCATGGGATTCACAATTTTTTAACCATACATTTCATTAAAATCCACCAAAGAGGAGCTTAAGACTTTAGCGCCTGCCTCTTCGTGCTGCATTTTCGCGTCCTCAGATTCATTTTTGGACAGTCCCCCAAATTTGTTTGGTCTCTCAATCAAATTCTCTTGCTTCCTTCATTGCCAAATTGAGTCAAAGCCCTAACTACTTTATAGCAATTCTCACATTGCTTGATATGTCCTCAATGACAGCCTCGAACTCTATCTCCTTCTCCACCACGACGGAAGCATCAGTCACTCAATCCAGCATAAAAATTACCAACTTCACAACAAGTTTGACAAGAAATTACTGCATCTGGCAAGTTGTACATATCAATTTAAAAAAAATCTGAGTTCAAACTCTGAATTTGATATCATTTAGAAAAATAAAAATTTGTGGAAAAAAAAGGGTTCAACCCCAATCTTGAGGGCCTTCACCACCCCGTCCCTAGAGTATCGTGGAGGAGATAAATCACGGGATATGTCTCAGCAGGTCAGGGTACAAGAGCTGTCATATTGGTGCCGACAAAGAGTCCAATTTCAAATCTTGTTAGAGACATGAATTGAATCCTCACACTGCTACTGCCAACTCAGTTAAGAATACCTTACTTTTGTCCTTTGCACCATTGAGCTATGCCTCGATAGCACAATTTGTGCAATATAGAGTTTGGAGACATTCCTTGTATTTTACCGTATTTTATACTTCTACAGTTGTGCAGAGATAAGGAATTAGTTTCGTAACCCATTCCAATTTCTAATCTTTTGTTATACAATTATGAAGATAATTATTTATAGATTATAAAAAATAGAAGTTCGCAGAGGTGGAAGTCATCTTTTTGACTGAGTTGATGTCATTCACTCCATAGAGGCGAAGTTATCATTTAACCTTGGTACTGATTAAAATTTAGATTATAATTTAAGTCAATCAACAATCAATTTTAACCATATATTTCATGAGTTCTACTACTTTTCAATCACACATTTAATGAATCTTTATCAAAATCTACTAAAAATTTGATTTTAATCCATACCAACACTTTTGACAGAGATTTTCATTTGTCAATCTAAATAGTTTCAAAAACATAAGATTTCGTTTTATTGCATCATCGAAATTATTAATTTTCAAATGAAAGAAAACGAACAAAAATAATGTTATAAGCACAGCAACTATTAAAAATTTCGCAAGTGCAATGATGGTTAAGAAACAAAGATCAAAGTATAGTTGCCACTAAAAAAATTCAATCGAAGATATAATTTAGGGTTTGCTTGAAAAGGTTTTTGATAAAAGTTTTAATAGATTTTGATAAAAGTTAATAAAATGTATTATTAAAAATTAATTATTGACTTCTTAAGCTATACCAAACAAACCCTACCCTATAATTAATTTAAGAGGAAAGAGTTGGTGCTTGTTGGGGAGGAAGGAGCTAGGGTTACAGTGACTTAGACTAGTCATATATTGTAAGAAGGAGGTGGGGTCTATATATTGAATATACATATGCTCTAGGCCTCACCTGATGACCTGACTATTTTTTTTTCTATGGCAGTCATGCTTCAGAAAGTTGTACTTCCCAAAGAAATAATATTCATTCAAATATTCCTATTGACTAAAAACAGATAGACAGCCCAATCTTTGGAAAAGACAGTAGCATGCCACACTCTGGACCCCACTTCACCAGTCAAAAAGTTACGGCTACACATTTTTAACTCCAATTAACTATTTGCTATTTGTTTGGAGACAGAGGCTATATTTGGGATCCATTTGTCCTTTTACATGTGAAGTGAGTTTAAAAGAGTTCGTGATTAAGGGCGTGTTTGATCGTACTTAAAATTCAATTAAAATTGAAAATATAATCGTTATTAGATCACGTTCATCTAATAAAAATTAAAAATAATAACTAGTTTTTCAATTTTAATCCGATTTTACTCTATAGCGAACACGCCCTAAGAGTGTGTTTGAACCACGTTATTTTGTAAGAATATATTTTGAAATAGTAGATTGATAGAGAATGTGTGAATGAAAAAGAATGAAAAGTTATTGATGTGATGAAAAATATTATTTTATTGAATGATGTGTGGTTGAAAATGAGTAAAATAATACAAATGAAAATTTTAATGTGGATCAAGTGGGGGATAAAAAATAGATATTTTTTAATTTACGTGTAAAATTATCTCATCAAAAATATGTAATTAAAAATGAGTTTGTTGAAAAATAAATTTTAGATGATGTTTGCTCAAACGGGAAAAATGAGAAACACATAAATGTATCTATTCTTTTGTGTTGTAATACAACAAAATTAAGTCCTTGTTTGGTTTCCTTCAAAAGTGAATTAAATCTCAATTCATAATTAACACTTATAATGTAACCACATATTTCATCGAATCGACAACTTGTCAAGCACATATTTATCAACTTTTATTAAAATATACTAAAAATCTAATTATTTTTTTTAAAGAATGCATAGTTAAAAAACACGATTTTTTTTGAGTTTACATACAAAATTATTTTACGGAGAAAATATATTATTAAAAATGAGTTTGAAAAAGAATAAATTTTAAAGAATGAGTTCAAACATGACTTAGCCTTTGTTTGATTCATATACAAATTAGATATTTAGTAAATTTTGATAGAAGTTGGTGAAATATGTGATTGAAAAATTGATAAAAATTATAGATCTTATGAAATGTATGATTAAAAATACGTTTGACAAAAAATTGAGGTTGAATAGGAGCAAAGATATATGAAAAAATGAAACTGGGATTTAATAACAAAATATTTTTGGATACAAGTGTGCAATAGAAAAATCACCACATGAAGCTTATGAACTTGTGATATCTCTAGAGTTTGTTTGGTTTAGATTTTTTGGAGGAAGAATTGATTTTGAATAGTGATATGATGGGAAATGTGTGGTTGAAAAAGAAGAAAAAAGTATTGATGTGATGTAAAATATTATTTTATTGAAGAATGTGTGGTTGAAAAATGAGAATTGATTTACTGTAGAATTGNGAGAATTGATTTACTGTAAAATTGGAAAATCCAAACCAAACATGCCTCTAGACTCTAGCCTAAGGCATTCCTTTCTAATTGGGACAACACATGACTTGAAGTACGTGTGACAGTATCAAGCTCTGAATTAAAATTTGATTTTAAATTGAAGTAAAGAATCAATAATTAATTTTAATCGCATATTTGATGTGATTCATAACTTTTCAATAATATATTTCATCATTTTTTTTAATTAAAACTGACTAAAAATCTGATTTTAATTTACACTAAAATACTAGGTCGAGTATTAATGAAAATACTAAATAGGAATTGCACCATATGGACCAAACAACTAGTTAAAGTGTTAAATGCTGTCCATATATATTTAACTAGAATACTCTCAATTTTACGTCTAAAGTGAAAAAAATTGGTGAATTACACAATATCGATCAGATGACCCGTTAAAGTTTCAAATATTGTCCATATTTAACTAGAACGCACTCGAATTTACACCTAAAGTGAAAAAATTGCATGCTGAAAAAAAAATCTTTGGTTACACAATAAAATCTATGCAATCATAAAGATAGATCATAGAATTATTATTTTTAACTAATAGGTTATAAGTATGAATAAATAATCATATCACCCAAAAAAGTTAGTACAAGAGGTGAAATAAATATTTCACTAGGCAAAAGTCATGTAGTCATCAAAAGCCTGCAGAATAATTTTCTTCTCTTCAATTATAGGATACAACATTATTTTTAGAACTGTGCTAAAATCAAATATCTGTACATTCACATTCCCTGCAAAATTTGGTATTTTCTTGATGAGATTTTTACAATGGGATATTTTCGATAACGAAGTACTTCTTACAACGATACGATACGATACAATAATTATGTTTTATATATTTATGTTATTTGTCAAGATTAATTTACTTCATAAATAACATTAATTCTAACAAAATAATCTTTTGCCTCCTACATTTAAATTTTTTTATAATTCAGGCGCGTAATCCCTTTTTCAAAACTTCTCTCCCTCGTACATTTCACATTTCACTCTCACAAAATGTTTCTCAACCCGCGTTCTTAGTTTCTAAAATTTCCTAATTTCCCAAATCCATACTGCCTTCTCTTCCTCTATTGCCCCTCCATTAGCACAATCCACATCCATGTCGAAGAAATCTCAAACTTTCAACACGGCCATTCAAGTTGGGAAGTCAGGTAGAATTTTATTTTTTTTATCGCCCTTTCTGTGTATTGGTATGTATGCATGAAAATAATTTTTTTGTATGAATCAATCGCTTGTACATATATCTTGTAACATTGTTTTGCCATCATTAGAAAAAGTTACTACAACGTGAAATTTCTTCATCACAAAAAAGTATTCTCTTTTGTAATTATTATTTAGTTATGTAATTATTTGAAATAATATGATCTTGAAATTAATTTTCATTTTTAAATTAATTTTTGTTATTATATGTGTTGCTTGAGTTGAGAACCAAAACATCTCGTATTCATTCTCATTTTTCTACTCATTTTCAACAACACATTCTTCAATAAAATAATATTTTCCATTATATCAATAACCCTTCATTCTTTTTTAATTACATATTCACCATCACATTAAAAAATAAATAAAAAAATCATTCTCTCCTGAAGAATGTACATTAAGAGTGTGTTTGGTAGAAATTAAAATCGGATTAAAATTGAAAAACTAGTCGTTATTGTTGACTTTTATTAGACGAGTGGGACCCAACAACGTCCATATTTTCAATTTTAATCTGATTAATAGCCCTACCAAACAGGATCTAAATACACTCATAGAAAACATAAAAAACGATGCTCTTATAATGGAGGCAATCTATATTGATGTAAAAATAAGGTATGTGAAAGGATCTTGTGAGGTGGAATTATCAAGGTGGTTGGAAAATGAGCTAATTTACAAGAAAAGTGTCATAATAAATGGTATTTATAACAGAAAAAATTGCTATAAATATCTCTATTTATGTGGCATTTTTTTTTTGATGAAGTCAATACTTATAGCAACGTTATCATTACAAACTTATCATCAATGTATTGTTTATGGTAGTTTCTCAATCTCGATACATTGTTACGAATTTGTCGTCTCCTTAATTGACTTTCTAATATATTTTTAATACATCGTTACATTACATTGCTTATATTATTAATGTTGTTGATAAATCAAAATATCGTTAACGTTTCTTCATCTCCTGAGAATAAATGACGTATTAAAATGTAAAAATGTACGAGGGACAATAAATTCAAGATAACAAGTTCGAGAGTGCAGATGCTCAATGCTCACTAGAACTTATAGATGGTATCATGAATCATTTCTCAAGACCGAACTTAATGGGTTATTCCATGAAGTGACTGTCATAAACTAATGAAATTTGGATCATATTTGACTACCTTTAAAAGTAACTTTAATTACTTTTTTTTTTTGTCTAATTTTAATTTAAAAGCAAGTTTGCTTTGCGAGGTACTTTCATTACTAGATCTTCGCAGAGTCACATTTGGGCCCCCCTGTGTGTCTATTTCTCTCTTTCTGCTTCCTTTCGTTGTCTCCAATCTGCAGTTTCGTCCGTTACTCCTTCTACACATTTTCATGTCAACGTCATCTTCAACAGAAGGAGACGGCAGTGACGGCGGTGGTGGTGGTGAGTTTGAAGGACCCTCATCATCTCGCACGCGTAGACGCTCAAGCAATGGAGTATGGCCAGAACCTTTTGTGGAAGCGCTTGCATTCCAAGTTGCCATTGATGCCTCTAGCTCTATTGGCCGCCTGGCTGCTGCCCAAGCTCTCTTCAACCTCTTTCAGGTTCACCCCACCAACCCCATGTTACCCATCCCACTTCATTTTCTGTTTATATATACATGCATCTGTGTAAGTTAAGTAATTATGTTTGATTGAACATAAAGAATTGTCCCTTTTTGTGCTTCCTTTTCTTGAACATAGTTATCAGATCTTTGTTGACCCTTATTCTCAAACAAATTATTTTTTCCCCCAATTCATTCGAGCTCATTCTTGATCACATGTTCTTGGAATAAGATAATTTTGCACGTAAATTTAAAACTTTTTCTAATTTTTAGCCCATATATTCTTAAAAATAAAAATAAAAAAATCACTATTACTTTTATTACAAAACTCATTTTTAAGAAAAATGGGTCTCAGATACTCTTTTAACATAGAAAAGGGTTCTTTGAATCTTCTTTTCCCTTTTATTATATCCCTTTTGAGCTCTAAAAATTCATTTTCTACTTTTTGACTTGACTTTCCAAATGTTTCTTTCCATATATTTATTTGGATGCTTTATGCTTCGATAACACTAGACTCTGAAACTATTGATAAAGACCCAACCCTTTAACTTGACACTGCTCTATAAGAAGGGATCTCAGCATCCAAAAAAAAAGTAGCTTATAATCTTTACAAGAAACTTAAAATCCCAAGCGGCAGAAAAATACTCATTTCGCTTTCATCAGATTGTACTTTCATTTTTCCTTTTCTCGGTCACGCTTATAATTAAAGACGATTGGACAAAACTTTTCTTTGTATGCTTTCGGGTAACCCTTTTAATTTATTTCTTCATACAGAGATAGCTATGAAGTAAAGATTTGTACTTCAGTGTACATCTGAACCTTATCTTTCTAACATATATTGCAACTTTTAAGAGGAAGTTGTCAGTACAGTACAGTATAGATAGTAGGGATATAAAAGTAGACACCAGAACAAATCTATAGGCTATAAGACAGCTCGAATAAACTACACACTTATGTCCACCTGACCAGTCTCTGACTGCCTTGACTATCTCCCTCTCTATATATCTCTCTCTATATTCATTTGTCATGATATGCAGAAATAGGCTAGGCAGCCGAGGTTCTGTATCTCTCTATACATTCATATAAGCAGAAATAGGCTAGGCAGCCTAGGTTCTCTGTCTGAAATCTGCCCGGCTGGTCTCTCTCTCTTCTCTCTCTCTCTCTCTCTCTCTCAGTGTGTGTGTCTATGTGTGTGTGAGAGAGCAAGCCATGATTATGGAACTCACCCTCCACTGTTGATAAATAATGAAAATGGACTTTTGATCAAGTGGGATCTAGCATGCCTGTATCAGAATTCTTGGAATTGGACATTGCTTTTATATGGCGATCAGGTTCAGCACTGATTTAGGAGTTCCCAAGGTTGCAAAAAAAAAAAAAGAAATTTTAAAATATTAGAAAAGTAGGTCTAAATTGTAACATATCCAATGTAAAGCCTTGAAGGAAGGAGTGATTGTTTAGATTTCTTTAAATTGTTATGTGTTGAGCATTTTATATTTTCAGGTGTGATGGACATAATTTTTAAAATTTTATCTTGAAAAACCTAATTTTGACAACCCGCTCAACTGATGATTAAAAGTTACTTTTAATTACTTGTGACTATCTATTTTTTTATGTAAAAATATTTTA
>CAIGRF010092088.1:79362-98242 GCA_903798235.1 Fraxinus ornus
ACTTTTTTTAGGAGAGAATGCATTTTTTTTTTTGTGATGTGATGGTGAATATGTGGTTGAAAAAGAAGGAAAAATTATTAATTTAATTGAAAATATTATTTTATTGAAGAATATGTCGTTGAAAATGAGTAGAAAAATTAAAATGAGAATGTGGCTCTTATATGTGTGCTTTATATGTACCAGTAGATGGACACGAGTCCATGAATACTAATAGGAGATTCGTAGGGTGTTCATCATCAAGTCAGAAAAATAAAATTAGCAAGTTAGTTCTTATCACAATTTGGGAAGATCCCAATACATTGTTGGCTATAAATACCTTGCCCAGCTGCTAGTGAGATTCAACTTCAGAACACTTCAAAAATAAATCATTGGTTAAGTATTCGATTGAATTCTAAATGATTTATTTATCTTCTTTCTTTTATTTGGTGATATTTAATCAAATAGGGTGTGTTTGAGCCATATTATTTTGGAAGAATGTATTTTAAAATAGTAAATTGATGGAAAATGTTTGGTTGAAAAAAAAAGAAAAGTTATTGATGTGATGGAAAATATTATTTTATTGAAGAATTTGTTGTTGAAAATGAGTAGAAAAATGAGAATGAAAATTTAAATGTGGCTCAAACATGGGCTCAGTTTATAATCTCTACCACACACTCGCTTTAGTAAACAGATAATTGATACCTAGGATTTATTGGTATTGATGAAAAAGAAATTGTGATAGTAAAATTACATTAATGCTTATTTAGTACAAGGATTAAGAGGAAACATACTCCTAGTTTATTATATAGGATTATAACCTTAATCTAATTAAGGGGTGAATAGAAAGGTGCGAAATTCAAGAGTGAAGTGTATTTTAAATCTTATTAGTTCTTCATCTCTCCTTTGTGAAGATTACAAAGTAAACACAAGGGAGTTGTGAAGAACTATTTCACTTCATTCAATTAAACTTTTACATATAGAATATTATAAATTGTATATAATAAACTTGTGTTTCTATAACAAAGTTGAAGACCTTCTTTATGGAGATATGAATAACTCTAAAAAGGAAAGATTGTGTGACAACTATTTAGGAAAATAATCCTTCACAATTGGGAAAATATTGTGTAGATTATTTTTTACAATCTTTTCAGATCTTCAACTCCACCTCTCAAACCCAATATGATGATGTAGTGACAATTAAATTGAGCTTGAAAATTATATTGATCTAACCAAATCTTCCTCATCCAAGGATCAAATGTGCTTCAAAATTGTTTCCATGTCAATCAAGCCAAACAAAGAACTTATAGTTTGTGAGAAAGAAAATTTGTCATACATCAATCTAACTAAAAAAAATTGTCATCCATCAATCTAACTAAACCATCACAAAAACTTGAAGGATACGCAAGTATAACGAATAAGGCCAAAACAAGAAGAAGCTCAAACGATGTTAATAACTAGATAGACCAAGGATAGGCCATGTTTAATAGTAGCACTCCAAAAATCCATGTTTAATAGTAGCAATCAAAAAATCCATGGATACTATTAGTAGTACTACACTTACAGATGAAGGAAAGATTGATGAAACGGGATCCCTGGCACGAGGAGGCTATAACTACATAAATTCGATGTAAAAATAACATGATTTTCTTCAAAATAATTCTAGCATCAATAAATCTAATAAAGTTTCAAAATTAATTTTCGATTTCCTCAAAAACAAACTCTCTTTAGGAAGGAAGCGACAAGAATAGCCAACATCTAATGGAGGATTTGAAGCAATCTTAGATCTAAATTCAGATTAAATCAAGAACAAAAGAACACTTGGCTGGATAGATTATGGACATAATATATAAAAAAAGAAAAATAATTTGGCTAGACAAGGATATCTAATCGAAACAAGAAAAATTGATCGGACGAGTGGCACGAAGTTGCTTGCCGGTAAACAGAAGCTTGCAAGTTTAACCCAAAATGAAATTAAACTCACTCTTAAACCATGTTAAAATATTGTAAATTGTATATAATAAACTTGCGTTTCTATTACAGAGTAAAAGACCCTATTTATAAGCTATAAATGACTCTAAAAAGGAAAGTTTGTTTGGGAAACTATCGTAGAGATTATTCTCTACGATCTTTCCATATCTTCAATACACACAATGATGATAATGTATGAACACTATAAAAATTCTTATAATCAAGGTAAAAGAATAAAAAATGTATAAAAATGACTACAAACAAGGTGATTGGAAGTTAGGTTTTATTCTCAATCCGCGCCAAGATGGTACTCTTTTTGTGGACACCTATCTTGACATGAAATTGTTCAAGACATAATTGGAATAGTGGCTTGGTAAGTGCATCAACAAGTTGGCAGATGAGGACAATCCTCATCACTTCAAAAAATTTCATGAACAAAATTGAAGTCAAGTTGGTTATGAATGGTGAGAAAACAATTAAATAATAGCATCAAGTAGATCAAATCAATAGGGAGTGAATTTGATATACCATTTCTTCATCATCAGTTAAATGAGTGGAGATAGGGTTGGCTTCTATCGATGAAGTCAATCAAACCATAGCCTACGTGGTGTGCATGTGGTTGAAACTTCCACAAGGTGTAATTGGCTGACATGAGTATCGAAAGGGGTTAAGTAAATAAGTTAATGGAGATAAGACACGATTACTCTCAAGAGAATAACACGAGGACAAGTCGAGGAGGTAGAGAAGAGGGTAGTTATTCATGGAGAGAGTTTGGATTGGCCATTGCAAAGCACCAAGAACTCTGGTACGTGAAAGATTGTGAAGCGAATAGTTGTGAACCAATGTTAACATAGTGCAACATACATATGTTGTATTTAATATTTAAATATCAAGCTCCTATGATCAAGGTATCAAAAAATAACAAATCTGTACAATTGCTTAAAACCGAGATGAGGTAATCTGTTACATAGGCTTTTTATCCTTAATATTCTTTAGCTCTTTGCATTTTTGTGCCAACAATGTGTTAAAATCCTCATTCCTATTTACTTATTGTGCTCTCTCTTCCATAATTGACGTTAGACATGGAAGTTTTTTTTACCATTTTGAGATTGGCCATTGAAAGCTGTTCTTTTCATTCATGTTATTTACATTTGGATGAAAAGTGATATCTTTATTATTATGTTGTTAGCAGGAAAATCAAGCAATTTAACTTCAGACAATGAAATCAATAAGATTTTTTTTTTAGCAGACCTTTGCTTACAGATAATATACATCATCTTCCAAACAAGTTAGATAGTACAGCTTCAATGGTTTCTTTATTTTTATTTTTTTTCGTTATTTATTAGTTATAAAGCTTGATTCATGATGTGTGTTGGCTAATTTTAGGTGTGTTCTACCTGGCGAGCAGTGTCTCACTCCGAACTGCTATGGCAAAACCTCACGAGGCGTATATGGAATATCAGGCATCTTCTACATAATACTTGGCGCGAGGAGTACATATACCGCCATCAGACAGCCAACAATTTCCATCTAGGTAGATGTGTATACACAAGCCTTCCGTTTGTCCCTTCAGATCGGAATAATAACGATGATGGTCTTGCATGTCGTCGCTTGGCACTCTCTGACAACCACCTTGCGGCTGGATTCTCGGATGGATCAGTTCACCTATTTCACCTTCCTAGCAGGATCCAACTTGCAACCTTCTATCCTCAGCATCGTGATCGCCTCGGTCGCTTCGCTTGTGCGATATCTGGAATTATTTTATCCGATGCCCAACTTGTCTTTGCCACCTTGGACGGTGACATTCATCTCGTAATTATCGACGGTGTCAACCCTCTACGTAGAGTCCACCTAGGTGATGTGGTCAATGATGGTGCTTTAGTCGACTTCACCGGTTGTAACCAGTGGTGGGTTGGCCTCTATGCAGGTACTTAACAAAGATGCACATGTTTTTGGGGTTACCTTTTATTTATTTATTATTATTATTATTATCAATCCTTCTCCAGGTGTTCCGGATCGGGCCTTTCACGTGTGGAACAGTGAAACCGAAGAGCTAATATTTGTTGGAGGTTCACTAACAGATCCAGAAGCGGTAATGGGTTGGCATTTGCTTAACGAATTGACCAATCTTATCGGTCGAGTTAGAGTAACAAGTCATGAATCTGCTGTGGCATGCACAAACGTTAGGGTTATGGCGTTTGATTTGCGAAATGTGGGGATAATACTAGGAGAAGAAGAAATACGTAGGGGAATCATTATAGGTTCTTTTGATGCCAATTATGATGAATCAATGTTAATCATGGACATGCGTGGCAGAGCAAGTGTGCGTCGGGTGGCAACTTTGGAAGAAGTATGCAGGTTCACAGTAAGGGGTGCCGCCCAGAGGGGGATTTTGGGAAGTGTCAATGGTGGATATGCTCTAATGTGTGTAGGGGAAGTTGTTAGGGTTTGGGAGATAGTGCATGGAGAATATTTGTACAGTTTTCAGGAGAGAATAGGTGAATGCAATGCCATAGTTTCAAATGAAAGGCATGTGGCTGCATGTTCTGCTGCTAATGCCACAATTCATTTATGGGACTTCGGAGCAAACTAGAAATGATTTTCTTGAAAAAGGGTAATTTGTTTGTTTCATATGTAGGCAAGAATTGATGTTTCTGGGACACAGTTGAGGTACCCAATTTTGAATGCTTTTTCAAGGAAGTAGAAGAAGCAAGATTGACACCTCACTTTTCCAATGTTTGTAACTTTCTCTCATTCGTACGTTTCTCAGCTTTACCATTCGTGCAGTCTTGTTACAAATACTGATTTATGGATTTAACTGATTTATGGATTTAAGAAACGTGGAAGAAGGTTTTCGACTTTATTTAATGCCATATCCTACCCGAATATAGAGTTAGCTGATTGTTTTCGAAATGCATCGAGGTGTAACATTTGATTGACATCTGCGAGTAAAATACTGTTTCAGTGCTGGTCACGAGCTGTACCAAATCGAGAAAAATTCTGAAATTTGGATATGATTTTAAAATAATAGGGGCCAAGGTCGGTCAGTAAAATGACGAGAGAGAAACTTTTCGTAGAAATGGAAATAATCAAATCACTAGCGAAAGCTTCAATGTTTTGAACTTTATTAATTCCATCTCACAAAGGGCCTCTATACACGCACACACACGCACAAGTAAATCGTTAAATTTTCCTATTTATTGTGAAAACGAAATTCGTTGACTAAAATAATACATATAGCAAGATTGATGGCCAAAAGATGAATTAACCTGCGTTTTGGCTCATATTGTTGAGTAGGACTAAAGATTAGAGGTAAGGTCGACAAGACCTTTTTGGCAACGAGGAGAAAAGCTTGAAAGTTGTATTTTCTCCTTTCTTTCCTACTCGTTTTTCCTCTTTAATGTTGTCTACTAGTATACCTAAATAAACAAGAGCAGACATTACAAAATTGTTTTCCGCTGTTTTTATATGAAACGAGTTTTGTCCATCAATAGGCAAACCCTAATAGTACCCTAATAATCAAATTAGAATGCCAAGATTGTTTCATTAATATTGTGATACAGTTAAAGATTGAATCTCTTTGGAAATTAAAAGAAATTGTTTTAACTTTGTAACTATGAATTAACCCTAATTTATAGAAATACATAAAATGTGTTCTGCATTAATTACAGTCATGGCTAGGGTGAATGAAAGCCAGAATGAACTTGTCCTAATAATATGTTGAAAAATTAAGAAATAAATTAGAGGTGTCATACAGACTCGACATTAACTGCACGTTTTGGCGAGCTAGATTTGGCTTTTCCAATGTAGAAAAAAGTGAGGCTCGTGTCTACTCTAATCTCCAACCCAAGTCTAGTTGCCAGCCTCCGTGCAACCCACCAAGATCCCTTCCTCCCGCCCCAACACCAGCCGCCTCCCATCCCTATAGCCCACCCTCACCGCCTGCCCCAATGAGTCGTCCCCATGTGGTTCCCACATAGACCCGTCAAACATATTTTTTATCCAGACATTTCATTAGATCCACAGCTACTACTAACTTATAATTCACACTTTAGAAAAACGCACAACTGATAATAAGTAGTTAAAAACACTGTCAAACATACCCTAAATAAAGGAAAATGAACAGCTCCAAATTAAGCACCTAGCCAACATATCTACTGGATTAGGAAAAGAAAAAAAAAAAAAACAGCAAAACCATCCCCAACAGTAGAAAAAGATGGGAACGACTAAAGACGAAATGAAACTACATTTAGAAACAGGTAACAAAAATAACAATTTTAGAAAAAGGGATACTATAAACAGCCTAATGAACACAGTGAGATATACTGATGTATAAAGAACTAAAATGAGTTTAAAATACCATTTCTAAGACAATTCTTGGACCTCTTCTTGAGTAGACTTAGCAGTCGTGCTTTCACTGTAACGCTTAAATTTCATGTATATAAGCCAGTAAAGATGAGTTTTAAGCCTCGAAGAGATGTATCTCATTAGTAAAAATGTAAAAAAAATTGCCTTTGTGCATGAAATCTCCAAGGAAGAGTTGGAATGGAGGTTCCTCAGAGCTAATAACATAAATTATGCCTCATAAATGTTATCTTCTGCATTCAAAAGAAAACTGAAGGTCCCATGACTCAATTTCACACACCATTTTTCTTTCGCCTACCCAACATTATTCTCACAAGTAAACACCCAAGGCTCAACAATCTCAATAAGACTTTTTTGTTTCCTCAACCTTGTCCGCATGGAAAATCTGAAACTAAGAAGAATTTTTGAGCACCCATTCAACCAAGGCCGAAACGCCAAATCCAGTTGCAGCTTTCTTCTTATCATTCCAAACCGGTCCAGCCAGGTCGATATGCATCCACTGAACCTTTTCATCAACGAACTGCAGAAAAACAATTACTATGAGATTTGTCGACTAGTACAGCCTAGGAAACCATCACTAATAAAAAGATGAAAGAAATCATCTCTAGACTCTAGTGAAAGATAGAAGATACTAGACCAACGCCACATACATTTGTAGCTCGAAATAAATTATTAAACCTCTAATATGGAAAAAAATAAATGGAAAATAAACATCATCATATTACCAGAAAATAAAACACCAATTAGAGTAAGACGATCAGCTAGAATTAAACAAATTACTGAACATGGTCCATGGTAAATACACATTCCATCATCGTCTCAAAAATTTTAAACGGGTACTTAGATTTTAGAATTAGAACTCTTTCAAATTTTTGTTGGTAAAATTTTAGTTGACCAGTTGACCTTATTGATCCTGTTGTGTCCAATCTGGGACTCTGGATACAAGAACTAGCAGGAGCCAGGGCTGTCAATTGAGCCAAGTCATCCCAAAGCCCACCTCCTGAGCCCAGACAAAATAACCCAAATGAAATGCGAGCCTACGCATTATCAAAATCTGAACTAAGCAAGTCCCACATAAAGTAAATGGAGGATAAATAAACTGTAGAGAAAGTGAAGTTTTATACCCACCATAACTAATCCTTCAATCTCATTATTAAAATAATCAGGTCACTTTCTTACAATAGCTCCATTATTCATTAAGTCAAGTTAACAAGTGATGTTTGATCTTAATATTACAAAGGCGAAATATCTTAATGGGACAATACTTATTTGATTATTACATGAGAAACTAAACTACTTTCATTTAACATTTCAAAACAGAGAGGAAAGAGTACAAACTTCAACATCTCAAAACTATCCACACAAAATAATTGTTGCTTTTCTTTCTTTCCATTTGGTTTTTACCTTATTTTGCAAAATAGGTTACATTATAAAGGCCTTCATGGACTCGATCAAACTGACTTTACCAGGGCATTATTGTAGTCTTGTAGACTAGAAAGATTTAGAACCTTTCAGAACTAAAAAATGTCACAGTAAAAATCGTATTCTAGACAAATTTTCCAGCTTAAATAACAATAAAATATTGCTTCATTTAGGGAGAAAAAAAATAAAGAACCAATACAAACAAGACTCGTACCTGCTTCAAGAAAAGAGCAGCAGTAATTGCACCACCTTGACGGCCACCAGTGTTCACCATATCTGCAACTCCTGATTTCATGGATTCCCAATAACTCTCCTCCATAGGCATCCTCCAAAGTTTTTCCCCACTGACCTCTGAAGCTGCAAGTACCTCACTAGCAAGATCGTCGCTAGGTGTAAAAACACCTGTTCATTTTTTGGAAAGGAAGAATATCAGAGGATTTATAAGGGAAAAAAATACCTATTTTATAAGACTTGAAAATCTTGAACAGCCGTTAAGTAGTGGACTTGATTTTGTTCAAAAAGTACCAAGATTTGAAATAAATTTGTACCCCAAACTCACGATAATTGATCTACAAACTCATCTTCTGTTGTATTAATATTAATATTAAATTTATCTTTTCTATCATTCTAGAATCTCTCAGGTGCCTGCTTGATATTATTTTCCTTTTTTCATAGAAACTCTTGGCACCAATATAACCAAAAGAAACTAAAAATCAGGTACCAGCAATAGATGGTCCAAGAGCAACTATACAGGCCCCGGTCAAAGTAGCCAGATCAACTATCTGCATAGCAATTGAAATTTGTTACAAATCCAAATACAAAGAGAAATCGCGAGCCAGTCCATAAATGTCATTCAAGGAAATTACTTTTTTGAAATAAGCAACTATATCATGCCCAAATATACATGTATATTTAGTTGTCATTCCAGGAAAAAACATGTGCCTATAATGCATGGGAAATGAAGCAAAAGGGAAAAAGGAACCCACAAAATAAGATTTGTCCAAAATATAAGGTGCAGAGTAAATGCATTCAAATATACCTTCTCTACACCTTGATTACAAGCATATACCAAAGCATCTGCAAGTGTAAGTCTGCCTTCAGCATCAGTATTATTCACCTATGAAAGAAATACTAAGCTGTTAAGATTAAGATTCAAGATGAAATAGTTACACAAAAATGAACATTCAAAAGTAATGTGATGAAACACGATTTTAATGCTCAAGTAAAGATAAAAATCTCCTACTACCGCATTCGGAAAAGAATTATGTAGTCTGGATTCAGATTCAAAGAACACACAGAAGTCCGGGTCCAAGCGTTGGATAAGTAAAGTTTTAATAATGAAGACCCAATATTCAATTAAATGGGTCATAATTTAGATACAGGTACATTTTGTTCATAAAACTTGAAAACCAAAACTAGGATGCATTAAAATATTTCTACATAAATTTGAACCGCAGTGGGGAGGGGGAAGGATTGTAATGCATTTCCAGCAAAGAATGTATATCGTAATGTGATTCAAGAGACAGCACATCTAAACAATGAATGTAAGTGCAAAGCAGACAAAGAAAGACCCATTTCTGATGTAACATGTAAATGCTCATGGAAGACAACCAAAGTGCTCAACATCTAAGTAATGTCAGCACTTGAAGTAAATTGTATACTGAAGCTGGATTAGAATACAGATACATAATTTCAGTTGTCATAAAACCCATTGCCACCCATTTCTACCTTTTTTTTTTTTTTAATAATTCGATTTCTTCCATTAATCTTATAAGAAGAAAAATTATGTAACCAATTGAGCACATCCATTCTGATAGATAACTAGATAAGCACAAAATTAATAAAGAACTATTTAAACAAAATGGAGACCAAGCCATGATCTGGAGACTATAGCCTTAAAATGAAGAACTAACCTCAATTGTCTTTCCATTTGAAGCTGTGACAATGTCTCCTGGCCTCATACCAGTTCCACTTATCATATTCTCACAGGCCGCAACAATAAAATGAACCTAAATATACATGAACAATTATATGTTTATATTATACATCACTGAATCCTTGGTAAAAAAAAAAAATACTAGATGTTCCTGCTTAACAGGTTGTAGAGAAGAAAACAGAACTATGAAAAAAAAGATAAAACGTTGAAAACAAATCAAGTCATGCAACAAGGATATTATCCCCTCAAACATAGACCACCAAGAAATGACTTACCTCTACCCCAGCAGGCTTGATTTGACCAAGAGCTTTCGCTGCACCAAGAACTGCTGCTGATCCTCCCATATCAAATTTCATGAGCTCAATTAAACAACCTGGTCCTGTCTTGATATTGTAGCCACCACTGAAACATAAAAGGTACCGTAAATCAAATAAACAGCCCAAACAAGTAGATAACATATTCCATTTCAGATGTATCTGTAAGACCGCCCTTTTTTCTCCTAACAATCTGAAACATATACAAACCTGTCAAATGTCAACCCCTTTCCAACTAAGGCCAGCTTGGTTTTAACTTCTCCACCTGGAGGCTTGTAACACAAATGGATGAAATGAGGAGGATTGGCAGATGCTGCTGCAACAGCTAGATAGGAACCCATTTTCAGTTCTTTGCACTGCTCTACATCCAAGATCGTTGCAGAAAGAACATCACTGTAGAGGGAAGCAATACTTTTGGCCTCCTCTGCCAGTACAGCTGCGGTATGGAAGTAAACAAAGTTAAATAAGAAAAGTGGATCGTAAGACCCAAAGGAAGTGAGAGTTCATAAAAGCATTGATTTTAAGCATCACAGATAACTATTCACAATATTTATCCCTTAAAAGCTAAAGCAGAAAAAATAATCGCTAAAGGAATAAGAAAGACGCTGCAGGATTTCTAACCAGGAGTGAGAACATTAGCAGGTGCATTTACAAGCTCTTTTCCAAATATTATCCCAGCACAGACATCTTCAGCATATTTCAGTTTCTTTTCTATCTCAGATCCAGTTCCAAGACCAAGAATGTCCACTGACTTCAGAGATGGTTTCTTTGACTCCGACTTAAACCTATTATCTTCATAAGTCCCCAACACAGCTCCTGTTGTACTTCAAATATTAGACCAAGCTTAATGCCAAAATTAACAATCTGAAATTGAAGGTCAACTTTTATGACTCAAAAGGATCAAGAAAAAAGTACCAGTTGCTATTGCTGAAGCTGTGCTTAGCTTTGCTTCAGTAGAGAGCCCCTCGGGAGAAGCAAGTGTGATGGCAATATTACTCGCCAGAGCAGACTTAGCTGCTGCCGCAACTGCCTCACCAAGACTACGATAAGAGGTCGTTGGGTCAGCTGCTGATCCAAGCCCAACTAAACCTACCCTTTTCGAACCAAGTCCAGGAAGCCTAAGAATTGTTGATTGTCCAGCTTTTCCGTTAAAATCCTCCTCAGTTGAAGCTTCAGACAAAGAACCACCTAATTGGGAATCCAGTTTTTGCAATGTGGAATTCTTGAACTTCGAATTCTCATCTTTGGCCATGTCCTCCTCTGTAACACCTACTGCAAGGATGTCTCCTTTCCATTCTATCAAATCAATTTCTTTAGCAGCAAACGAGATCTGCAGCCATTCCAAATATGAATATCAGATTTAGTAAAGATACAACCACTAATTTCCTAAATTGAACAGACACACAAAACATCCACTTGCATATATATGAACAAAAAGTTGAATGCTAACAACATAATTTTCTCATAAATGAGCAAAAATAATCAAAATATGAACTAGTGACATAAATAAAACAAATAAATCATCCAAAATTATAACAGATACATATTAAGAACTTGTAAAAATTAAAAATTATTACTTTATACCAAGAACGTAAAGACACTATCTTATGGAAATAATCTTACATGTAAACCCAAAAAATTTCCTACATTTTAACCGCACATTCTTCAAAAAAAAAAAAAATCACTATTACAAAACATATTTCCCCAAAAAATGGGGCTCAAACATACGCTAAACGTCAAATATGTACGGACGACAATTCAAATAAACCAATCAAGACTCCAAAAGTCTAGATCCTATAATATGTATAAGCACACATGTAAATGATACATCCAAGTGTAACTAACTACACTTGTGTGCAAAATAAGAATAAACTCGTTAATATTAGTCTATCCGTAGTCCACCCAATATGAACTCTCAAAATATCAAAGTACTAACCACAAAAATACCATAAGAGATAAACCCGAAATAAGTAAATGGATGTATTCACGAAAAAATGGGCGTGCGATCGACATAGAAGGAGGAAAAGATACCTTAGGGGCCTCGATTTGATTAGGCTGAGTAAGGCCAAGTGTAGCCCGAGCAATTGAGTGTGCCATGCGCCTTGTTCGTTTAGAAAAGAGAGGTGCGGCTGTAAGAGAAATACCCCAAATGGGACCAAATTGCAACTTGGTGAAAACTGAGGAAGAAGAAGAAGAAGCACAAGTAGAAGCGAGAAGGGTTAGCGATGACACTCTAATAGCGGCCATCGTTACGTGTGCCAGCCTTTATTTATTTATAGCAATGAATGTAGATAAATATAACGCTTAAAAGTCGGACTCCTAGCCAGTGTGTGGAACTGAGCGAACGAGAAATGGATCATAGTTTTATGGATTGGGGTTGGATACAGTCTTACAGAGCCGTTTGGCTCATTCGTGTTTGGTTCAGCTAGGTCCATAATGCGAGTCAACTCATGCTTGATTGACTCATTTTCAAAATTTCGACTATGCTTGTCTTGTGAGTTTTTTACTTTTTTTCCAACTTAAAATTGCATTTTTACTACTCGATGGCGAGTTGGCTCGTGAGCCGATGAGCGACTCACTTGAGATTTGCGTTTGTAATGCGAGCACATGAACGACTCATTCTACTTAATACCTGTAGATTTGAGGGATCGGTGCACCCACATGCCAAAATGTTTGAGAGTCGAGGTATTGACACAATAAGGCAATGTACTAGTTGTAGTTGTAGGAACTACTGCCTTGAAATCAGTCCAATTATTGAACTGGGGAAAAATAAAATTTCGAGGTCAAATAAATAAGTTTACTGGTGAACCAGATAATATTGCATGAAGGGGTCGACTCTTGACTTGTTTTAAAAAAATTTATTTTTTCATATTTTTTGGTATAAATAGATCAATATTTTGGATAGATTGGGATATCAGCCTGATTTGATCCGATTTTCAAAACATTGGTATTAACCATATAATTTTTGAGCATGTCCGAACTTCTTCCACAAACGAAGCGACTTAGTACAAAATAGATATTTGCCAATAATGACAATAAAGTGGAGGCTTATATGATTGCTACATACAACATAATGTTTCAAGGTGGCCAAACTCTCATCCTATTTGATGTCATGTTTGCATCGAAGATTTGGCTGAACTTGATTCAGTTGTTTTTCTCATAATAGTGATATTTTTTACCTCTAGCTTTCGATTCAAGTGGACGCTATCTATTTCCTCTTATGGATACAAGGAGAAGTGTACTTAATTATCATTACAAGATCTCCAGAGGATGACAAAGAGCATAAATTTTCATGATGCTTGACATGTCCTGCAAATGAGAAGTGGATAGAAGTAATAGGAGTGATAGAGTCGAGAAATCCAGACAAGTCAAGGATTTGGTGGATGTTCTTACTAGACAGCAAATCTTGGAGAATATATAAGTTCTTGAAATTAGAGCACAAGGCTAATGAGTTTATTAAGTTCATTTTTGGACAAAGGAATGAAAAAATTTAGCTGAGATTTACTTCTGGACGCTTGTATTAACCATAATAGTGGGTTTAAACTTAGAGATAGACCAAATATTTCTTTTTACAAATGAGAATTTGTTCAAGAGAATTACACAAATGATTTCCAGATTTCATTGTTAAATGAATATCATTGTATTTATGGGCTGATTCCGTCGGGACTCTCGTAAGTCGTAACAATCCAACTAATGAAATTATTTGTTGATTCATGAAGCATGACGTGCATGTGGAGAAGTGCTATTATTTTGTTGGTAAATGTAGCGTGTTTAGATAGGTATGACATCAAATTAGCCCATGTTTGCCTCATTAATTTCATAACTTAGTTTCAATCATACATTCTTCCATAAAATAATTTTACATGTAAATTCAATTTTTTTTCTTATTCTTTAATCACACATTATCTACAAAATCACTATTCCAAAATGCATTTCTCCCACAATCAAACAGGGGATTAATAAAACAAGATTTTAACAATTTTTTTTTTTTTTTTTTACTTTTAATTGTGTGATGTATTCTACACATTCTCACCATGTGTAAGAGAGAGAATTGTTTGGGAGCCAAGTACAATTAATATAAAATAACACGAACTATTGATACTACAGTACCATTGTGGGTGACGTTGAGCGTGATATGCTTAAGTTATTCATTTAATTATATCTCTAGTTTAATGTCACATTAACATCGTCTAGACATAAGGTATTAATACCCATGAATCTAAAGGCGTGTTCGGTAGAGATTAAAATCGGATTAAAATTGAAAAATTAGCCGTTATTATTGACTTTTATTAGATGAGTGGAATCTAATAACGATAATATTTTCAATTTTATTTGGATTTTAATTCCTACCGAACATTCGGTAAGTATCTTTACTCATTGATAATTGTTGAAGAAGAAAAGTCAAATTAAGTCGACTCGTGGCTCTCTTTTGTATCCACTGCCACACAGAATTTCTACCTCCCAAAGTCCTTATATCTCCAGAAAAGGTCAAAGCAATTCGCTAACCACTGCAATTTCATCAGATTCAAGCCTATACATCAACTAGATTTCTGCCCATTTCTAAGTATTCTACAAATCTGCATCTGAATCAGGACAATGAACGAGTAGAGGTATGTCCCCATTACTACACATGATTTCAGTTACCTCAGTTACCTTTTTGCTTGACATTTTACAAAATTTACAGTCAATACATGATCATGAACAAATTTTTCTTTTACGGGGAGTATTTGTTTCTTTCTCTTTCTTGATTGGCAAGTTTGTTTACTAAAGATCTTTGAAATGTGACAGTAGAATGATACTATGACAGTGCATGTTTTTGGTAAATGGTTATAATCTATAGATCTTACTGAATGTATGGATAATTAGTGGATGGTAAATGTGATTCCTAATGAATGTGTGGATAAAAGGTACGAGAAGTGATTAAATTATAATAGTTGACCTAAAAAACACCTACTTTTGGCATCATAAAGCCTGAGGGTACTTCTTTCTCCTTCATTTCCTTTGAGAATGGCAGTTCTCAATGTCATTTATGGACAACTAGCTCATTTCTATCTATTTATAATTTAAACCGACTATAAACAACTCCCAAACATGCAGCTTGTTTCTCTGCATTAACAAATTCAGGGCCTAATAACTTTCTTTCACAATTTTATCTCAACAAATTGATGTTCTACATTTTCTACCTTATAGTACTTCAATAGTTGAATGTTATAGCAAACTCTAGTGAAGACAAAGGACTGTTTTCCTGGAACATCTGTTCTTTTTTTCCTGATTGGTTTTTGTTTTCTAAAGATTTTTGGTTGTGTGCAAGTGAACATATAATATGAAATAGGAAGCTTCCATGTTCTGGATGAAGCATGAAGAAAAGTGTTAAATCTCTGTAAACAGATATCTTCTACATTTTCTTCTCTCTGTGTGTGTCTGGCCAAAGGCATTATATTTACTTGTTCAACAATCGTACCCATTTTTATTTTGATGCTGATAGGCTTCTTTGATTTCGCTATTAATTATATCTGCTGGGTGAGCTGCATATTGATAATGGCGGAGCAAGCTTTCTCGGTTTTTGGGAAGCTCACAGAATACGTAGTGGACCCAATTTTGCGCCAATTCAAGTATTTATTGTGCTACAAAAGTAACATTAAAAATTTGACTGATGAATTGGAAACTCTTGAAAATAAGAAAATTGAGGTTCAAGCAATGGTTGATGCAGCCAAAAGAAATGCTGAAGTTATTAGACCACTTGTTTCAGCATGGTTGCAAAAGGTTGATGACCTAAACAAACAGACGGATGAAGTTCTGAAAGGTGCAGCAGTTTCTGAAATACAGTGTCTATTCCTTAGATGTCCAAATTTAAAGACCTGTTATCTACTAGGCAGGAAAGCCACGAAGAAGACTGTTGTGACTGTTAAGCTCCAAGTGGAAGGTACGTTTGAGAGAGTGGGCTATCCTACACAACCGGTGCTGATGCCAAACCAATCCTCCCATCAGGACTTCTACGGTTTTGAGACAAGGATAACAACCAAGAAGGAAATCTTGGAAGCTCTGAAGGACAAAGATATCAATATAATAGGGATTTGTGGCATGCCGGGAGTAGGTAAGACGACAATGGCGAATGAAGTAGCCACCCAAGTCAAAGATGAGAAATTATTTGATGAGGTTGTGATGGCAATTGTATCTCATGATCCTGACATAATAAAAATTCAGGATCAACTTGCTGAAAAGCTCCATTTGAAAATTGAAGAGAAGACTGAAAGTGGGAGAGCTCAACGACTTTATGCAAGACTTACGTATGATAACAAGAGAATTCTTTTGATATTAGACGACGTCTGGAAAGAAATTGATTTGGGAACTATAGGAATTCCTTCAAAGGATGATTGCAAGGGATTGAAAGTTCTGTTTACAACACGAAATGAAGATGTATGCATTGATATGGGAGTGCAGAGGAAATTCGAAGTTGAAGTTTTGTCTCAAGAAGAAGCACATAAACTTTTCGAGCATTCTGCAGACATTTCTAATTATACAATTAATGTCGTGAACAGCACAGCTCACAAAGTTGCAAATGAATGTGGAGGCTTACCTCTAGCGCTCGTGACTGTTGGCAGAGCACTAAAAAATAAAATGCCACATAAATGGAGAGATGCACTTCAACAGTTACAAAGGTCTAGGGTAACAAATCTCAGAGGAATGCACGATTTGGTCTACTCGAGAATAGAGTTAAGCTACAACTATTTGGAAACTGACGAAACCAGGTCCTTGCTTTTGCTATGCTCTATATTTGCTGAAAAACAAAGTATTCCAATTGAAAGATTGGTTAGATATGCAAGGGGACTAGAGCTGTTTCAAAATACAGACACATTATCAGAAACCAGAGATCGGGTATATTCAATTGTCGATGATTTGAAACGTTGCTATTTATTGTTATCAGGTGAGGAGGAGGAGCTGAAATTACTTGATGTTGTTAGAGGTTTTTGCTTAATAGACAAACCTGGATATCTGGTGAAACATGCTGATTTAGAAGAGTGGCCAAAAGATAGCAAGGAATCATACATTGCCATCTCAATGACTTTTGGTGTGCTGGATGAGCTTCCCAGTGGGTTAAAATATGGGCACCTCAAGTTGTTACGGGTGCGATGCGATTCTGGGGAACAAAATATATCTGAAGAATTTTTTAAAGACATGCAGGAACTAAGGGTTCTTGAATTTAATTGGATGAACATTCAAATTCCGTCGTCAATCCAATTGTTGACGAGTCTTCAAACACTGTCCTTGGACTACTGTGATTTAATGTTTGATATCTCAATGATTGGGAGTCTAAAGAAGTTGGAAATTCTCACTTTTTATCATTCTTATCTCTATGTTGATTTTCCCACTAAAATAGCAGAACTTAGCAACCTAAAGTTACTGGATTTGAGATTTTGGACAGGCCCCCGCCCACTTCCACCTGGTGTTTTATTGGGTATGAAGAAACTGGAAGAGTTGTACCTTGGAGAATACTTTGAAACAAGAGATGAAGAAAAGGGGTACATTATTAAAGAGATAAGTTCACTGACTGCTCTTAACACTTTCCAAATTTCCACAGATGATACTCAGTTTCTGATGCAAATATTACAAGTGCTGTGCGTTGAGAACCTGAAAAGATATGAAATCACCATGGCTGAAAAAAAGGGACTCGGTACTGGAGATTATCATGTCACAAGGAGGCTGGACCTCCTACATGGTATTGACGCAGGTACTCCTTTACAATGTGGATTTAACTCGTTAATGAGGACAGCTTACCAACTTTATATTGTAAAAGCAATAGCTTGGAAGAAGCTTGTGAGTGGGTCAGATAAAGATGGTTTCTTTAACTTGAAAAATCTGAGGCTATCAAGTGGTGATTTTGAGTATATTATTGACGCCACATACTCCATTCCAAGTGGAACCTTCTGTAATCTGGAGCTTCTGAAATTGGAAGGTTTGCATAATCTCATACAGATATGCAACGGAAATCTTCCAAGAACGGAACATTTTGGGAGTCAGTTGTTTCATAACCTCACGATTCTCGAGATTTATAATTGTGATGCAATTAGAAGCTTGTTTCGAGAGTCAGTTGCAAAATGTATGATGAATCTCCAAAGACTAGATATATCCAATTGTCTGATGTTAGAGGAAGTTGTTTCAATGGACACACAAGAAAATTTAGTTACTGAGATGCTTGGGTTCCCTAAACTAAAAAAAGTCACTCTTCAATTTTTGAGCATATTTAAAAGCTTCACATCTGAGTCGAATAAAGTTGATGATTGTCAATCATTGTTCAACAAGGTATATATCTTTCCTCTTGTTTGCGTACGTGAGGCCATATTTGATGTTTAGTCATTTTCTATGAATTTAGAAGCATTAGACAAATTAGGAAAATTGATAATACTCGAAAACGTTGTCCAATCCTTCAAAAATGAACCAAAACAGTAGAGCAAGAAATTTTGTATGAACCAGTATGGTTACATAAATGATATTTTTTTGGCTGATACAATTAATTGAATTTCGCAGGTTACGTTGCCTAACATGGAGATGTTGGATATTTTTCAGTTGGATTGTATAGTAAAGCTACTGGGTGAAGAGGAAATGCCAATCACATCTCTTTCTAAAGTAAGAGTCATCACTGTGGGTAGCTGTGGTAATTTATGGACCATTGCACAATCTGATTCAATTAAACTACTGCAAAATCTTGAAGGTCTTGTAGTATCTGATTGTGCAAAGGTAGAAGTATTGTTTGACCTGGAGGGTTTAAAGGTTAACAAATATGATGCAGAAATTAGTATACTTGGTCGATTAAATTCATTGGAGATGTCTAGTCTACCTAAATTAATGCACATTACAAGGATGGTTCCAATAGGAATTTGTGTCTTCCAAAATTTGA
>CAIGRF010092108.1:6800-29953 GCA_903798235.1 Fraxinus ornus
TACATCAATCATGATTGTCATCATTGATTTTTTTTTTTTAAATATAAATAAATAAATAAATGAAACAGCTAGATCATTGGATCTCTGCTAGATATATTTACGCATTGTAAACGTCTGGATTTTATTCACAAAAAGGTAACGGAATTAAGGGTATATCTATCGAATTTTTTTACATAATCTCTTACCTACTACTCACAATAGGGGGTGGGGACCACATCTTGAAATTTTTTTATTCACACGGGGCCCGAGTGCATGTGAGAGGAGGTAAACAATTCGGTAGGGGATATTACGTACAAATAGATTTATCCCGGAATTAATGTTAAGTTCTTGATTCCACTTTTGGCTCGTTGTTCGTAATTCAATCTTTAATATTTGATTACTCTGGAATTCTTCATGTTTCTAACCTTTAAATCTTCTTTGATATTCTTTCTAGAATATGACTTCACTAGTATATGGTCATCGAATCCAAAACCCCAAGACAAGCCAAAGGACCAAAAGAACAAACATCAATTAGTTGATTTATCATGTTCTTATGATAGGCAACGATACTTAACAGATCAAATACAGTAAAACTATAATTTTTGGACACATAACCTAACATGTTAATTCACTAGCTATATTGTTTTTCAAAAGTTGTCTCGAAACGTTTAGATTTATAACGATTTGGGTTCAGTGGACGGTTTTTATCTAATAGTCTTAATTTAATTTTTATTTCTTTTTAATCAAAGGCAATTAACCCCTTCAATGGCCGCCGCACCAACTCTACCTCCAAATTGTCCATTACTAGCCGGGGAGAGCCAACTGATGGGGAAAACGGAGATTGGAACCACATTGTTTAATACATCAACCGTGTTGCTTAAAGATAAAGTAGTATTAATCGCTACAATACATTATGCCTCAAATTCTATATATTGATGTAGTTAGAAAGCTCGAAAAGTGAGTTTAATATATAGCGTCATCATTCGCTAGAATCGAAATATCGACAAAAATGGGATCACAAATACTCATCTGCTCCACTCCAATTGGGACAACGAAAGAAATATCCTTTAATCCAACCACTTAGTCCGTTCGAGGTCTCATCACGACCCGTGATTTAGTAACGTAAAAGAAAAAAATGACAATGAGACTTTGCCACCTAGTGGTGAAGACCCATGCACACACCAAATTGAAACATTCATGATTTGAATTGGTAGCTGAGACTTTATTAGGCCGCTGTTTGACCACATTATTTCTACAAGAATACATTTTTTTTTGATGTGATGGAGAATATATGGTTGAAAAAGAAGGAAAAATTATTGATGTGATGGAAAATATTATTTTATTGAAAAAATGTGTGGTTAAAAATGAGTAGAAGAATTAGAATTAAAAAATAATATGAATTAGACAGAGGATATTTGACTTTTTAGCATTTTCTAAAGGCTTCAAAGAAAATCACTTCAAAATCTAGGTTAAACGAGGAGGAATCTTTTAAAAAGAGACGAATACAAGAACGATCCCAAAAATACGTTGATTCACAAAGGATACCACGAATTCGGGAATCAATAATTCGTTCATTCGTGCACGGTACCGAATAATTAATTTAATTAACAAACTCATTCAATCAAAACCTAAATACCATGATTGGATCGAAGAATTGTAGAGAGCTCTCACAATTTTATTAGAACAATCCCAAAAATAATTTGATTCACAAAGAATACCACGAATTTAGGAATCAATAATGTGTTCATTCGTGCATGACACCAAATAATTAATTTAATTAACAAACACGGCCTCGAGTAGTCAATGCATGGGGACTCAAACACGGAGAGGAAGAATAAACACCTAGTTTTCTTGTGGGAAACGATCGTCTCAGCATGGGACTTTGATCGGTTTGATACCAAGCTTGATAACTTGGAGACTTTGGACTCGGAGATGGAAGGCAAGGATGGAAGATGTGTTGAAACAAGTGACGCTGTCTAACTTTCAATTATTATTGGGCTCCATTACTCTCTGAATCCATTCTTAAATGTCATACGGACATAAAAAAGAAGACAAGCACCACATCCTCACTTAGTGGGGTGAAGGAAATCGGCAACTGGGTGGGTGAAACTTAACGTGGATGGGAACTTTAGAAGCACAGACACGTTGCCGGCTACAACGTATTGGACACGGTATGCCTCCGACACGTCGCCAACACACATGTCGGAGTTCCTTGCGACGTGTCGGAGGCAAGAAAAGGCGGCTAGCTTGAAGAAATCAGTAAGAAAAATAGATGGGAGTAAGAAATGAAGAAGGAACGAACGGTAATACCTTGGAAGAAATGCAACCCGTCGACTACTCTAGGGAAGAATGCATCTGGGAAGGGAAGAAGTTCTGGGGAAGAAAGAAAGAAGAAAGAGGGAAAAGTGAAAGGAAATGAAGAAGAAATGCATTTGGGAAAGGGTTAATTTCACAAATGGAGGAAGAATAAACACCTAGTTTTCTCGTGGGAAACGATCGTCTCAGCATGGGACTTTGATCGGTTTGATACCAAGCTTGATAACTTGGAGACTTTGGACTCGGAGATGGAAGGCAAGGATGGAAGATGTGTCGAAACAGGTGACGCTGTCTAACTTTCAATTATTATTGGGCTCCATTACTCTCTGAATCCATTCTTAAATGTCATACGGACATCAAAAAGAAGACAAGCACCACATCCTCACTTAGTGGGGTGAAGGAAATCGACGACTGGGTGGGTGAAACTTAACGTGGATGGGAACCTTAGAAGCACGGACACGTTGCCGGCTACAACGTATTGGACACGATAACACCCATGTCGAAGTTCCTTGCGGCGTGTCGGAGGCAAGAAAAGGCGGCTAGCTTGAAGAAATCAGTAAGAAAAATAGATGGGAGGAAGAAATGAAGAAGGAATGAACGGTAATACCTTGGAAGAAATGCAACCCGTCGACTGCTCTAGGGAAGAAATGCATCTAGGAAGGGAAGAAGTTCTGGGGAAGAAAGAAAGAAGAAAGAGGGAAAAGTGAAAGGAAATGAAGAAGAAATGCATTTGGGAAATGTAACTCTGCCTTGGGAAGAAGAAAAGAAGACAGGAAAAAGAGAAAGGAAACGTGGAGAAGGAAAGATGACAGTGTAAAAAGGGAAAGGACGAGAAGACTTTGACTATTCTAGAAATGAAAAGTTGTTGGGCCCACCATTGTAATTTTTTTTTTCTAGTAATGTGTAATTGACGTTTTTTCACTAATGATTTTTTGTTCCAACTGTATTATTTGACAAAAAAATAGGTAAAATTTTATTTGAATCAATTTTTTTACCATTTTACCCTTCAATAAAAAATCAAACTTGTATAAGAAGTCAAATACATTTTATTCCTCAATATAACCTACGAAAATTGTAAGAGAAATTCAAGAAATTCACTTAATTTTTTTTTTTCTTATTTTATCTTTTTCAAAAATTTCATCAATTCATATTTGAAGAATCATTTGCAAGATCAAGAAGAAGCTATTTTTTCAAGTTTAAGGTAATATCACTTCTATCTTATTTAACTATTTGATTTTTTTTCTTTTGTATTTATGAGGGGTAATGTTACGGATGATGATTTATCTAAAACTCTTTGGAAATATGTTACAAAACTTGATAAAGTTAATGAAAATGGTGGTAACATTTGTTGGCAATGCAATTTTTGTAATGCAACTAAGACAAGTTCATACACAAGAGTGAGGGCACATTTGTTAAAATTACAAGGATATGGAATTGGAGCTTGTGGAAAAGTAACCATGAAAGATATATGTGAAATGCAAAAAATGGAAGATGAAGCTAAGTTGAGAATGCAAACTAAGGCGGGGAAAAGAGTGCCATTGCCGTCGGATAATATGGGTTCTAAGGATTGTTATGTTTTGGAGGAAAGGAAAAGAAAGAGTAGTGCAATAGAAAATGCTTTTAATATGACAACACGTGACCAATTGGATTCCGAAATTGCTAGAATGTTTTATTCAAGTGGTTTGCCTTTTAATCTTGCAAGAAATCCTTATTACATTAGTTCTTATACTCTTGCTTCCAATAGTCGAATTTCGGGGTATTTGCCTCCCGGTTATAACAAGTTGAGAACTACTCTTCTTCAAAAAGAGAGAAAAAATGTGGAAAGGTTATTAAATCCAATTAAAGGCACATGGGCGGAAAAATGAGTTACCATTGTAAGTGATGGATGGAGTGATCCACAAAGAAGACCACTAATTAATTTTATGGCCGTGACCGAGAGTGGACCAATGTTTTTAAAAGCGGTTGATTGTTCCGGTGAAACAAAAGATAAATATTTTATTGCTAACTTGATGAAGGAAGTTATAAATGAAATTGGTCATGAAAAGGTGGTTCAAGTAATAACCGATAATGCTCCAAATTGCAAAGGTGCCGGACAAATAATTGAATTGGAGTATCCTCATATTTTTTGGACACCATGTGTTGTACACACACTAAATCTTGCTTTGAAGAACATTTGTGCCGCAAAGAATGTTGAAAACAATTTGATCACATATGAGGAATGCAATTGGATTACTAATCTTCATGATGATGTAATGATTATAAATTTTTTTATCATGAACCATTCCATGAGACTAGCAATGTTTAATGAATTTGTGCCTTTGAAGTTGCTTTCCGTAGCGGAGACACGATTTGCTTCTATTATTGTCATTTTAAAAAGATTTAAGCTTATCCAACGTGGTCTTCAAGCTTTGGTTATTAGTGAAAAATGGTCACTTTATCGAGAAGATAACATGATGAAGGCAAGTTTTGTGAAATTGAAAGTGCTTGATGATCTTTGGTGGGACTCTATAAGTTACGTTATTTCCTTCACTTCTCCCATTTATGATATGCTTAGATTTTGTGATATGGATAAACATCGCCTTCACTTGGTTTATGACATGTGGGATACAATGATAGAGAAAGTGAGAGGAATAATTTATAGGCATGAGAAAAAATCTCAAGAAGAGGAATCGTCATTCTACAATGTTGTTTATCAGATACTTGTAGATCGTTGGAACAAAAATAACACTCCACTTCATTGCTTGTCTCATTCTCTAAATCCAAGGTAATTTTAAATCTAGTTCATACATTTATTGTTTATTTACATTTTCATAATATTTAATATTTTTAGTTAGTTATTGAATGAATTGTCATTTCTTTAATTTTTTTTTCTCTTTTTTAGGTACTATAGCGATGAATGGCTTAATGAGGATCCCACTCGATTTGCTCCACATAGAATTGTAGAGATTTCGAGAGAAAAAAATAAAATGCTTTAAAATGTACTTGTCAAATGAAGAGCGCAATATGGTGAATAAGGAGTATGCCAAATTCTCAACTATGGAAGACGACTTTAGTGATTTTGAATCTATCCATGATCGTTACCGCTTGGACCCGAAGACTTGGTGGGTTATTTATGGTGCTTGCACACCTATGCTTCAAAGTTATGTCTTGAAATTATTGGGGCAACCATCTTCTTCATCTTGTTGTGAACAAAATTGGAGTAATTATTCCTTTTGCACTCTCTTAAACGGAATAAGCTAATTCCCAAACATGCGGAAGATTTAGTTTTCTTCCATAGCAATCTTCGTCTCTTGTCAAGGAGGAGTGCACAATACTCACAAGGAGAGACAAAAATGTGGGATATCGGTGTGGAGATGCATTTGATACATTTGAAGATGTTGGTGTGCTTGAAGTTGCTAATTTGTCTCTAGATGAACCGGAATTGGAGGCATTAGTATTTACGGATGATGAAGATGAAGATGTTGAAGAGGTTCAAGATGAATGATGTAATTAATTTCGTTTTTACCTTTTTGAACTTACGTTATTAAGAAATGTATGAATTTAATATCAAGTTTGATTTCTATTTATCATTTAATAATTTATATATATGATGCAATAAGTATACAATTTTTTTACTTTAGACCATCAAATTAAAATAAACTAAAAAAAAATGATATTTTAATTAATGTGTCGGCGACATATCGTGTTGAAACTTTTTCAAAAAATCGCGTGTCAACGTGTCAGACACTCGTGTCAGTGCTTCTTATTGGCGACAACACAGAATCATTCTCTAGAGAAAATCAAAACAACAATCAAGGAGAGAATCAATCCAAGCATTAAGGAGAAACTTATGGCATTACAAATGTTTAGGAGTTGATTAGTTCTAATTATAGAATGTATAGATATCATTCTTTGTATAGCATGTACAACTATTGTTTAGCTTTTACTCTTGTAAAATCTTCTATATAATGAAACTCTCAACACCATAAGCAATTGCTGTGGTTTCATTATTGGTTTTAAATCCTTACATGGTATCAGAGCTTCTATAGGATTAACCTCCACTCGATTCTATGGCCTCCGAAATTTCTCCTTTTACCCTCTACTTCAACACTATGCTTCACACGGTTACAATCAAGCTATCATCTACCAACTTTTTCCTATGGCGCAGTCATGTAGTTCTCCTGCTCCAATGCCAAAAATTTTATGGATACATTGATGGGTCAATTCCAATGCCCTCTGCTACCGTTGATCCCATAGCCCACAATCTTTGGAAGCAAAATAACCAACTAGTCATGAGTCTACTTCTTTCCTCTCTCACGGAGAAAGCACTCTCTATTGTCATTGGCCTTACAATATCAAAAGATGTTTGGAACTCTCTTGAAACTACATTCAGCCATAAATCTAAGGTCTGTGAAATTCAAATCAAGGATGAACTCCATCTCATGAAGCGTGTCTCTCGTAGTGTTTCTGAATACTCTCGAGTATTCAAAGCTCATTGTGATCAATTATCGGTAATGGGACGTCCAGTTGAAGACACTGACAAAGTGCACTGGTATACGTGGCTTAGGCCACGAATTTTCCACTTTCTCCACCACTCAACTCTCTTCCTATTCCAAGCTTCAAATATATTGTTCCTAAAGTAGAGAGCTTTGATCTTTTTTCCAAGTCCATTGATCATAATGCAGGTAGTATCTTTGCGTATGTGGCAAATTCCTCCCCTGCTCCTTCCAATCGAAATGCAAGGTTCAACAACTATCAAAACAAATATAAAGGTGGACAATCAAAGGGAGGAAACCATAGCAAGCAGCACTATAAACATCCCTCTCGATGTCAAATATGCCGTGAAGAAGGATACTATGCCACGAATTGCAAAAAAGATACATTAAATCAATGCAAACCTTGTTGAAGCTCTTGCCAACTGCACCATTAGCAACGACATTACAGATTGGTATACTGATACAGAAGCCTCCACACATATGACCGCCAATGTGTCTCAACTTGATAAGGTGGAACCTTACACTGGTAAGGACAAAGTTATTGTTGGTAATGGATCCTCTCTACCTATTACACACATGGGTTACTGCTCTCCCACTCCAACCAACTCTTAAATTAAATGATGTTCTTGTGGTACCAAATTTAACCAAAAATTTGCTCTCTGTCAGTAAACTAACGAATGATTATCCTTTATCTGTCTCTTCTACTAACAATGATTTTACCATACAGAATCTTCAAAATCGAAAGGTGGTGGCAAGTGGTAATCGTGTAGATGGCCTTTATGTACTGAAGCGTGGAAACCAAGTTTACTCTACTATCATTAGCAAACAAAATCTTTGTAATTCCTTTGAAATTTGGCATGCCCGTTTAGGCCATGTCTCATCCAAAATAATTTTCATGCTTAATAAAAATGGCTCTTTGTCTGTCACTTCTATATTGCCGAATCCATCATTGTGTGCTAGTTGTCAAAAGGCTAAAAGCCATAAACTTCCTTTCCCAACAAGTGAAAGTCGATCAAAACAAGTACTTGGTCTCATACATTGCGACCTATGGGGTCCGGCACCAATAACTTCAATATCAGGATATCGATATTATGTTATTTTTATCGATAATCACTCGCGTTTTACTTGGTTCTATCCATTAAAACATAAAACTGATTTTTATCAGACCTTCATAAAATTTCAAACTCTATTCGAAAATCAGTTCTCGACAAAAATAAAAAAAAAACTCAAAGTGATGGGGGAGGTGAATTCATGAGTACAAATCTCCATTCTTACTTAATCAAATGTGGCATTCATCATCAAATATCTTGTCCCTATACACCTTCTCAAATTGCTAGAGCTGAGAAAAAACATAGGCATATCATGAAAACATGCCTCACAATGCTATTTCATGCTAATGTACCTCTTCATCTTTGGGTTGAAGCATTCAGTACGACAGTCTTTATAATTAATCGCTTGCCCACATCGGTCTTAAATGGGAGATCTCCATTTGAAATTCTGTATGGTAAGTTTCATACCAATGCCACATTTCGAGTTTTTGGATGTTTATGTTTCCCATATCTGCGAGATTATGCCAAACATAAGTTTGAACCAAGAAGCCTACCTTACATTTTTCTTGGGTACAACTCATCCTACAAAGGATTTCGATGTCTTGACCCTGTATCATAGAGTTTTTGTCACTCGACATGTTCGGTTTGATAAGAATGTGTTTCCTTCATCTTCTTCAAATTTGTAACCTTCACCTGCACTATCAAATTTTATTTCTTTTCATGATCCCAACTCATGTGCCTCCTCAAATAGTTGTGCCAGTTCCCGAAATACAGATGGCACCATCTTTGACTCAGAATTTGCATCCCATGTTAACTCGTGGAAAAGCTGACATCTCAAAGTCCAAACATTTCAATTATGTTTGTTAAGTTCCAGCATCCCCTTTATTCTCATCTCTATTAGTAATTAAGGTACCAAAAGGATTTAAGGGTGTTGCCAAGTCACCAGAATGGCTCGCTGCAATGGAGGATGAAATTCGTGCTCTCAAAATCAATCAAACATGGGAACTAGTTCCAAGACCACCTGCTACTAATGTGGTTGGATCCAAATGGGTTTTTCGAGTCAAATACCATTCAGGTGGATCCATTGATAGGCTCAAAGTACGCCTTTTTGCAATTCAGTCCAATAGTTCGAGCCTTTACAGTTCGTATTGTTCTCTCAATTGCACTATCTCATGGCTGGAACATACGTCAACTTGACGTAAAAAAAATGCTTTCTTGCATGGTCTTCTACAAAAAGAGGTTTATATGGAACAACCACCAGTATATATTGATTCTTTAATCCAAATCATGTATGTCGTCTCAAAAAGGCAATATATGGCTTTAAGCAAGCCTCGAGAGCATGGTCCCATCGATTCAGCAATTCTTTAATTAAAATTGGCTTCAATTGCAGTAAAGCTGATTCTAGTTTATTTGTTCATTCAACAGCTAAAGGGATCATTTATTTACTCTTATACATGATGATATTATCATCACAGGTAGCAATATGTCTCTCATCGACACTTTCATTCACAAGCTACGGCAAGATTTTTCCATGAAGGATCTTGGCACTCTAAATTATTTCTTAGGCCTAGAAGTGACTTATTTTAAAACAGGAATGTTCCTAAGTCAAATGAAGTATTCGAGAGACATCCCCATTCTAGCTGATTTACTTGGTTCAAAGCCAATTGGAACACCTATGATTATCTCCTATCATTTAAATATTGATGGCACTCTTTTCCATTCACCAACTACCAATCGATCCTTAGTTGGTGCACTGCAATATCTCACAATCACAAGGCCGGATATTACATATGCAGTAAACTTAGTTAGCCAATTCATGCATGCACCAAGAGACCAACATTTTCAAGCTGTAAAGAGGATACTCAGATACGTTAAAGGAACTCTGCATTTCGGTCTTCACATCATTCCGTCAACCAACCTCAACATCTCGACTTTCTCAGATGCCGATTGGACTGGCTGCCCAGATACAAGTAGATCAACATCTGGTTATGCAATCTTTCTTGGTGATAATTTAATTTCATGGACCTCCAAAAAGCAGTCCACCATATCTCGATCTTCTGCGGAATTCGAATATAGAGCCTTAGCACTAACTGCAGTTGAGGTCAAATGGTTGTAAACATCTTTCATGGTGATAACACAAAATCATTCTCTGGAGAAAATCAAAACAGCAATCAAGGAGAGAATCAGTCCAAGCATTAAGGAGAAACTTATGGCATTACAGATGTTTAGGAGTTGATTAGTTCTAATTATAGAATGTATATATATCATTCTTTGTATAGCATGTACAACTATTGTTTAGCTTTTACTCTTGTAAAAAATTTTATATAATGAAACTCTCAACGCCATAAGCAATTGATGTGGTTTCATTACTGGTTTTAAATCCTTAAATGGTATCATAGCTTCTATATGATTAACCTCCACTTGATTCTATGGCCTCCGAAATTTCTCATTTTACCCTCTATTTCAACACTATGGTTCACATGGTTACAATCAAGCTATCATCGACCAACTTTCTCCTCTAGCACAGTCAGGTATTTTCCCTGCTCCAATGCCAAAAATTTTATGGATACATTGATGTGTCAATTCCAATGCCCTCTGCTACCGTTGATCCCACGACCCATAATCTTTGGAAGCAAAATGACCAACTAGTCATGAGTCTACTTCTATCACCTCTCATGGAGGAAGTACTCTCTATTGTCATTGGCCTTACAACATCAAAAGATGTCTGGAACTCTCTTGAAACTGCATTCAACCATAAATCTAAGGTCTGCGAACTTCAAATCAAGGATGAACTCCATCTCATGAAGCATGGCTCTCGTAGTGTTTCTGAATACTCTCAAGTATTCAAAGCTTATTGTGATCAATTATCGGCAATGGGATGTCCAGTTGAAGACACCGACAAAGTGCACTGGTATTTACGTGTCTTAGGCTAAGAATTTTCCACTTTCTTCACCACTCAACTCTCTTTAACTCCTATTCCAAGCTTCAAAGATATTGTTCGTAAAGTAGAGAGCTTTGATTTTTTTTCCAAGTTCATTGATCATAATGCAGGTAGTGTCTCTGGATATGTGGCAAATTCCTCCCCTGCTCCTTCCAATCGAAATGCAAGGTTCAACAACTATCAAAACAAATATAAATGTGGACAATCAAAGGGAGGAAACTGTAGCAAGCAGCACTATAAACATCCCCCTCGATGTCGAATATGCCGTGAAGAAGGATACTATGCCACGAATTGCAAAAAAGATACATCAAATCTGATGCAAACCTTACTGAAGCTCTTGCCAACTACACCATTAGCAACGACATTGCAGATTGGTATACTGATACAGGAGCCTCCGCACATATGACCTCCAATGTGTCTCAACTTGATAAGGTGGAACTTTACACTGGTAAGGACAAAGTTATTATTGGTAATGGATCCTCTCTTCCTATTACACACATGGGTTTCTGCTCTCCCACTCCAACTCTTAAATTAAATGATGTTCTTATGGTACCAAATTTAACCAAAAATTTGCTCTCTGTTAGTAAACTAATGAATGATTATCCTTTATCTGTCTCTTTTACTAACAATGATTTTACCATTCAGAATCTTCAAACTCGAAAGGTGGTGGCAAGTGGTAATCGTGTAGATGGCCTTTATGTACTAAAGCGTGGAAACCAAGTTTACTCTACTGTCATTAGCAAACAAAATTTTTGTAATTCCTTTGAAATTTGGCATGCTCGTTTAGTCTATGTCTCATCCAAAATAATTTCCATGCTTAATAAAAATGGCTCTTTGTCTGTCACTTCTATATTATCGAATCTATCATTGTGTGCTAGTTGTCAAAAGGCTAAAAGCCATAAACTTCCTTTCCCAACAAGTGAAAGTCGATCAAAACAAGTACTTGGTCTCATACATTGCGACCTATGGGGTCTGACACCAATAACTTCAATCTCAAGATATCGATATTATGTTATTTTTATCGATGATGACTCGCATTTTTTTGAAAGGGTTGTATGTAGTAAATGGTGTATACAGGATGACAGGAGCAAAACTTTAGAAATTCAATATCACACTGACTTCTGAAAGGGTTGGAAGTCTTCTACGTGCTATGGAATCACTCCAAGACTAAATAATTTGGATTTTCAAGGATGTCTCTTTCATTAAACAATCGAAGGCTTTAAATAGATGATTACGGATAACTAACTGACCTACTAACGTGCTTAAAACCAGAAACCATGAACTAAAACTAAATTACAGAACACCTCACTACAACAAGACCCATGTAACCAAATAATGGAGTTTGTGGGAGAATTAATCTGCAACTAAAAATAAAATTGAAGATAAATTCTACGTGCATGTACAAAGTCAGCTGCCTATTCTATCTAGAAACTCCCAACAGGTTCAAGTGGACTCCAAGTAGAGAGAGGACATAGTCATGCATCAACTTCCGCCCTCTCGAAGAACTTGTCTCCGACAAGTTTTAGTTGAGATATGTATCCAATAGTTCAGGATTGATGTGTAAGATTTCATCTGTATGTAACCAGATAGATTCTGAAGCTGGTTTATTAGCCCATTGAACTAAGAACTTGTGATACCCATCACGCTTTGTAGAAACAAATTGATGGTCTCAAATGGCTGTGATACTCTCGGTAAGTGATGGAGCGGAATGAACCTGAATTGAAGGTTGCTGGGACGCTGGATCTGCATTTGTGCCCTGGAATGGAGTGAGGTCCTTCACATTAAATTCTGGACTGATGTGAGATTCAGGTGGGAGGTTAACAACATATGCATTATCGCTTTACTATTTCTGAATCGAGAAAGGCCCAGCTCTTCGATCATGTAACTTGCTAAAACTTCATGGGAGAAATCTTTCAGGCAGAAGTCTGATCATGACTTGGTTGCCAACATCAGATTGCACATACTTCTATTTTAAATTCGCATTGGCGACATATTTACCTGTCTGAAGAGCAATTCAATGGTGAACTTCTTCATGGATATCCTTCATGTACTTGGAAAAATAAATTTCAGCTTCACTAAGACGTTTGGGCAGCAGTAGTGAGCTTATGGTCGGGAAGTTTGAGGCTCCACTCCATAAACCAATTGAAATGGCGTACATCTAGTTGTTCGATTCACCGAGTTTTTATATGCAAATTCAATATGAGGCAAGTAGAAGTGTGATCATCAATCGAACAACGTAATAGATTGCCTAAGCCATAATTAATTACCTTTGTTTTCCCATCAGTCCGAGGGCGAAATGCACTTGAGAAGGAGAGTTTGGTGCCAAGCTTTGCCAAACAATGTTTTCCAGAAATAGTTGATGAATTTAACATCCTGATTGGACACAATGGGTGAAGGAACATCGTGAAGGAGGATAATCTCTTTAAATAACAACTCAGCGAGATGTGAAGCATCATAAGTACGCTGACAAGGGAGAAACTGAGCTATTTTTTTTAGAATTATCAATAACTACCATTATGTAATCATGGCTTCATTGTGTCCGAGGCAGGCCCAATATAAAATCCATGCTGATGTCAACACAAGGACGGTGTAGGATTCGTAAAGGAGTGTAGAGACCTGCATTGGTTTTGGTCTCTTTGTTTGTTTAGCATATTCGGCAACGAGCCACCACCGTGGTGACATCACGTTTGAGTTTTGGCAAAAAAAAAAAAAAAGATCCATGGCTAATGTCTCGTAATTTCCAAAGTGGGGATGCAGATGGGCGAATCTTTTAGGAGATAACCATCCCACAGAGTAAACCTACTTTTGGCTATTTTGGGTTTGCATGGAGTGCTTTCCACTGTACTTTGAAATCAGGATCAGATTCGTAATGGGTTTTTAATGCCTCAAAACTTGTGGAGTTTGAGGAAAGAATTATTAAAAGGTGAGGTTGTCGACTTAATGCATCCACTACTTTATTTTCTTTGCGCTCCTTGTGCTTGATTACAAAATCAAACTATTGTAAGTAGTCAATCCACCGAGCATGCTTGATATTCAATCTGCTCTGAGAGTAGAGATGTTTAAGAGAATCATGATCTGTGAACAAGATAAATTCTCGATGAATAAGGTAGGAACGCCAGTGTTTTAATGTCTAAATGAAAGCATAAATTTCAACATCATAAGCCGAATATTTCTTCCTGGAGTCATTGAATTTTTGACTAAAGCAGGCAATTGGATGTCCTTCCCGGCCAGCACTCCACCTATGCCCACATGTGAGGCAATGCCACACAACTTCAAACATTTTTTAAAAGTCTGGCAGTCGAAGAACAGGTGCAGTGGACATTCGAAGCTTGATTTTTGTTAAAGCTTTTGCGGTGAAGGGAGTTCATGCAAAGGTCTTGGCCTTAAGATATTCCGTAATTAGGTTATAGTGGAGCTAAAATTCTGAATAAAGTGTCGATAAAACGCTGCTAGACCATGGAAGCTCCTAATGTCAAAGAAGGATTGAGGCGTAGGCTAATCCTGGATTACTTTCACTTTGGTTGGATCTGCATCAACTCCTTTGAAGGAGATAATAAAGCCCAAGAATATGGCTTGGGCCTTACAGAAAGAACACTTATCCAAATTAATGTAGAGTTGGTCACATTATAATACCTCTAATACTTGTCGAAGGTGGGTTTTGTGGTCTGCTTGGGATTGACTGAAGATCAGGATGTCGTCGAAGTAGACCACCACGAACCTTCCTAGGAACAACTTTAAAGATTGAGTCATTACTCGTATAAAAGTGCTTGGAGCATTTGTTAGACCGAATGGCATAACTAACCATTCGTAGAGTTCTTCCTTTGTCTTGAGACCAGTCTTCCATTCATGGTCTGGTCACAAGTGAATTTGGTGATATCTGCTGCATAGGTCAAGTTTAGTGAAAATAGTGGCTCCTCTAAGTTGATCCAGCATATCGTCTAGTCGAGTGATGGAAAACCTGTATTTTACAGAAATTTTGTTTGCAACACGGCTATCAATGTACATCATTCAGTTGTCGTCTTTTTTGGGCGTGAGCAAAGCCAGAATAGCACATGTGCTAAGGCTCTCTTAGATAAACCCCTTGTCCAGTAGTTGTTGTACCTGTCACTGTAATTCCTCATTCTCTATAGGGCTCATGCGATAGCGAGGAAGGTTGGGTAAAGTTGAGCCGGGTACCAAGTCGATGGCATGCTGAATGTCTCGTAATGAAGGAAGTCTGTTCGGCAATTCTACTGGCATAAACACTTAAATTCCCGAAGGAGGGCGTTGATTTCTTCAGGCACTTTTCCATCAGATTCTTTTGGAGATCTGCCGATCAACATGTAGGTGGTGGGCTCTGTTTGGATCTCTTTTGTAAATGCCCGCAAAGTGAGGATAGAAGTAGACTATGTGGGTTTGTCAAACTCCGAAATAGGAAGTAGTTCCAGAACAACTTTTCTATTTTGAATTTTAAATGTATATATGTTGGCAAACCTATCATAAATAACCTTTCGATCATAGAGACACAGCCTCCCAGAAGCAAATGACAGACAATCATCGGAAAAACATCATACCAAACAGCTTTTGAATAAGTGATTCCCAATGAGAATTTGATGAAGCACTAGGAGGTCACTGGCATAGAGCTCGAATCATTGATCCAACTGACGTTATATGGAGCAGGATGAATTTCCTATTTAATTTGTAGTCGATTAACCAATTCATTTGATACTACATTCATTCCACTTCCTTGTAAATTATAACATTCAATGATCCATTTCCGTGATTCACTTGAGTGCAGAAGATGTTGGTGCGCCTCCAGTCATGACTTACTTTTTTTCAATATGTTGCTGATCGATTAGAACTCAATGAATAACATAGAGGTGAAGATCTGCTGCATGAAGGTGTTTCTCTTCAACTATGTCCAGACTCTGCTCGAAATCATCAGTCCTTGTTTCCCTTTTGTACACCATAGCTGGATCTTTTTCCCCAATGAAAGCCACTCACCGCTCTTTTGTTGGAAAAACAATCGCAAAATGGCCACAGACCGACACTTGTAGCATTGAAGGCCCTCTTCAGTGATCTAGGATTTTCCTTTACTATCGCCCACTCTATTGCTCTGTGTTGAATTCAGATTAGATTTTGGGCTTAAACCTGAAAAATAACGAGTCATACCTATATCTAAGGCGTGGTAGCGTCGAAACCCTCATGATTGGAGTTTTTTCTCTAGCTGCAAAGCTAATCAATAGGCTTCCTCCATGTTGTAGATTAGAGCTGTATCATTTCTTTTTGCAACTCAGGCTTCAACCCAGTTAAATAGCAAGCTAAAGTTTGGGCCTCAATTTCCACAACCCCACTTCGCACCTTGAGTTCATGGAAGCGTTCAGTGTACTGATCTACCGAAGATTTGGGTTCCTGGTTCCATTGAAGCTTCTCTTCATAAATCAACTTTTCATAGTTGACAGGTAAATATTTAGACTCCAAACGTTCCTTCTTATCTTCCCATTCAACAATCGGGGGCTGATGTGTCCTTCAGAGCCGCTCTTGGACGCTACTCCACTAAGCACGTGTAGGTCCTTTTAATTTCAACTTTACGAACCGGACCTTGCATTCTTTTGGGACAGAACACCAGTCGAACTAGTCTTTGAGGGCTATGATCCAATCATGGAAAGCATCAGGATTAAGTTTTCCAATAAAATTTGAAACTTCTACCTTTATTCTTTTGGTTACTTTATCCAAAGATTATGTACAATTTCTCGGTTCCCGTGCATAATCGACCCTTGGGACTCGTCGCGGTACCGTGTCCATGTAAACTTCTCCATCATCATCGCTTCCTCTTCATTTACCCCTTCTTTGTGGTGTCCATCGTTCTACTCCATAGCCATCATAACAGTTGCACTCTTCTAAAACATCCATACGCTGCATGAGAGAATCTAAAGTATGAGAAATCTGGCTTATCTGATTTTGCAGGTTTATAGGTGTTTGTGTTGGGTTTGGATTGGTATTTTGGATGGGGTTTGGGTTGGACGGGCTGTGATTATTGGAGCCTCGTTCCATGATGTTATAGACAAGGCCACTTCTAGTCTGGTGCATATGAAGACAATGGTTTGGACTAAACACAGCCCTGATACCAAGTTGGTGTATGTAGGATGACATGAACAAAACTTTAGAAATTCAATATCATACTGACTTCGAAAGGGTTGGAAGTCACTTCCACGTGTTATGGAATCACTCCAAGACTAAATAATTTGGATTTTCAAGGGTGTCCCTTTCATTAAACAACAGAAGGCTTTAAATAGATGATTACAGGTAACTAACTAGCCCACTAACATGCTTAAAACTAGCACAAATTAAACCATGAACTTAAAATAAATTGTAGAACACCCTGCGTACAACAAGACCTATGTAACCAACTAAGATAATGGAGTTTGTGGGAGAATTAATCTGCAACTACAAATAAAATTGAAGAAAAATTCCACGTGCATGTACAAAGTCAGTTGCCTATTCTATCTAGAAACTCCAAGCAGGTTCTAAGTCGACTCCAAGTAGAGAGAAGACTTAGTCTTGCATCAGTAAATGGTCAAAAATGAAACTAGTTTTTCCAATGGAAACGAAAGCCAGGAGGTGTGATCGGAAGACATCAAGGAAGATGGCCTAACTAACCCAAATGTTGGCAAACATCTTTATATAAATATATGTGTTTGGATTTGGGAGACTATTGTGTTACCTTGAAAACAATATAGCATCATCAACATGGTAAATAAAAGATTCTCTACTTCATCAAAAAATAGAGTCCCTCAATGAAAGGCCTTTACCACAAGGTTTGAATGCAATTTTTAAATCCCACTATCTTCAAAGTCCAATACTTCATAAAAATAATCGATATCTTAGATTTGGGAGGTTATTATTATGCTCCTGCATACATGGCATGCCACTTGGCTGCCACTAAGTAAAATGCCATGCAAGCACTAATCTTCGAGGTTAGTAGCAACATGACCTCTTCCACCTACATGTTCGAGGTGATGATACTATCTATCATTGCATTGACCACCTTCAATTCAAATTGAGAGCACAACCCAATGCCTCGTTAACAACAATCACCATCATGATAAAACTATATAAATACTGGTTGCTTCTCCAATCTATGGTGATCAATAAGAATCATACCCTTATATAGGTCTTCGGAGATAAGATGGTTAGGATCCAAAACCTAACGCCATATGCTAGATGTAATTTGACACTTTGAGCCACACACAATTTGATTTATATGACATCTCTATAAGCCAAATTCTCTCTTTCCCACACAGAACAGTGTGTGTGAGGTCACATGCATATGATGGCTAAGATGTAGTGTTTTGGCACTTGAGTTGTGAGTTGTTAGAATGCGGAGACAAGTTAAGCATATGGATACTTTAGATTCATTTTTTTATATATATAAATACTCTCACTTGGGACATTGGAAGGTAAATTTAAATCCATTTTTCACTAGAAATTCATATTTTACTCTCCTACTTCTTCTCCTACGCATTTCTCCCACACTAAATTATTTTTCCATTTATTGACTTGATCATCGAAGTGCGTACAATCATTACATTTTTTGCCTTTGTATATCTCCAAGTGTGTAGGTAATGCACACGTATAGATGAGAGATAAAGAGATGTGTTGACGCATTAAGTTTGAACCAGACTTTAAGGTCAACATACGTAATAATAAATCTAGTTTCATAGAAATATGAGATGGCTTTTGTTCATTACTTGATAATGAGAAAAGTTTGTTTACAATTTCACAGCATGCCACTATCATCGTCCATTACGTACTTTGGCGTGCCTCTATATAAATCTCATATGATGACTATCCGTTATGAAGATCTCGTGCTGAGAACAAGAAATTGATTGATGGGATGGGAAAACAAATACATAATAGCAAGATGAAGACTTACTTTAATCGAAATTGTCTTAGCCTCAATGCCTTTACATTTACCATAGATCATTAATGCTCGTGAAGACATTGCTTATAGAATTACCTGCGGGAGTGATTCTAAAAATTGTAAACACGTTCATTGCATTTCATAGGGTTGAGTATGTTATCCACTTAATGAAGGATGTTTGAGTTTTAGATCTTAACATTGTTTTTCCCTGGAATTAATAGTGGAAATTTAGAGTCCAAAACTCACTTTGAGCTTGGCCCCTCAAGTCCTCTTCTTCTTCTTACTTTCTTAAGTCGTTTAATATTTGTCATGAAAGATTAGAACATGTGAACTTTAATACTTTGTGTAGATTAATCAAATCAAATTTATTATTGGAGTACAATTTAAGCAACACTAAATTCACATCCTTGTGACACTAATTTTTTTGTTCCTGTTATGTCAAGCGGCTCAATTTATCCCCTTAGAGATTCAAAATATAACATTATAAATGGTGGAGTACCCTTAGCTTGTATTCTATAAACAAAGCACTTTCTCGAAGCATGTTGATCGCCCCCTTACACATCCAACCCTCAACTGGTTGGGAATTTCATAATTTGGTGGTAGGTTGAAGGAACAACACCATTAACGTTCAATAAAGGTCGACCATATATTACATTGTATGCCGTTGGAGTTTTGACAACTAGAAAGTTCATTTGGATTACCTTACTTGCTGGGTAAGTACCCAGCAAAATTAGAAGTTGGGTAAGTACCCAGCATCATTAGAAGCTCTAGGGCACCTTAAAGTATCACAATCGTACCTCCAAATACTTGGAGAGAAGTGGTAAGAACGCTGCACTACCACCATCGATTAGTACCTTCTTGATGTCAAAATCTACTATCACAGACAAATCAAGTGATCGTGGAGTTGGAGATACAGAAGCTCACGTTGTTGGAGGGTCATGATACGACCGAAGAGGTAGGTACATGATATTTTCACATTTCTTTAACGATCATAGTTGCATTTGACATTTCAAATATTCTCCAATTTAATTTACAAGTGAAGAATGTGGAACCAAATATCAATAAGAGAGGGAAGGGTAAGATGGACCTAAGTGATGATTTTGGTTTCCCATATAATCTCCAAACACTGTCATTCGATTTGGGGGTTGGATCTACACAACCTAATGTTTAAATTCCGAAGAAACTTAGAAGTAGGTAGACTCCGTCATATCTGGTGTCGTGGCACAACAATAAATGTTGATATAGAGGTATTCACAAATCCAGTATCATTTACCTTGTTGGTCACATATTACAATAGGTCACAAATATTTACAGATTACATATAGGTCACATATCACTAACGTACTTACGAAATATGTTAGAGACAGTTCATATGTTGGATGTTCAACTTAATGATTGTACATAAACTAAGATGCGACCTGTTAGAACAATATACAAGGATCACCTACAGTTGAACTAAATTCTGAATTACCAGTTAAGCGGGTTTCAAGGCCCGCGGGGATATTGCAATATTCATTCGTTGTTGGAGAAGAAAAATAGTTCAAGCATGCTAAATGTGTCGTCGTTTTTGAAAATTATAAAACCATATTGAAGATGTTAACATATCGGCATTCCTGGGTTGGTTCCAGAGAGAGTACAAACCAAAAAATAGGTACGTATAAACTATTTGAATGTGCATTTTAATTCAAATTCCTATTTGGATTTTAATAAAGACTCCTATTTGAATGTGGAATTCTTATTGTATATGTATTAAAACTATTTTATCTCTATAAATTGAGATTAGATGGAATCTAGACATCCCATTGAACATAACAAAATATAATATCATAATTTCATAGTGTTTAGATTTGGAAAAAGAAAAGGAGAGATTTTTTTTTAACTTTATTTAACTGTCCAATCTGAGAATTAGTTTCTTGATTTAATTAAAAGAAGATGCCCATCCACTGGTGTAGTATTGGCTTTAAAGAATACTATAGAAGACTCGAAAGTTTGGAGCATTAAATTCTTGGAATAAAAAATCTAGAAGTTTGTGGTTATATCCAATTCATGAATTTATACTCAAATTTAGGTAAAAGTTCTAATCATTTATTTTTGATATAACATAGACATGGACATCTAAACGATCTTGTTCCTTGAATTCAAGAAATTTTGTAAATTTTCGAGTAATTCTACTTCCGTATCCCAACAATTTTACCCTTAACATGCATTAAAATATTATGGTTCGTTAGAATAAATCAATCTTGAATTTTACATGCTCGTTTAAGCTATAGATGTAACTCTTATTTTTTTTTAGTCTAATGGACTTAAATATCATATTAAAGCTTGGAGTTCAATTTTAAAAGGCCGACATTATTAAAAGTAATAATTCAAGTTCTGTATTTTGTCGAGCACGGTTGAAAAATCTTTGTATAAACTTGATACATTGTATTAAGAGTAATGCTATTTAGTATCACTATAGTTATAACGTCAATTTAAGTGATATCAAGTGTCATTGAATGATAGATAGAATTAATTGAGTTACTTAACTCTACAATTCATTGAGCCATCACATGGTGCTACCTAAGCTGGTGTTATAGTATCAATGGTGCTAAATAGCATTATCTTATATTAGTTTGTAGTGAATACTGATTCATCATTAAAAATCTGAACTCATACTATATTATGATTAGTACCTAATAACTTTTCAAAACATAATGGGTTTGACTCGAATTTGTAAAATAAAATAGTCCATTTTGGAAATGATAAAGAATTCTTGTTTGGTATGCAATTGAGTTATATATATATATATAGTTACATAAATGGTACAGAGAGAGGTGCACACAACTGAGATAATTGTGCTGCCAATGTATGAGTATAGAAAGAGAAAAAGACAGGAAAAAAGTCGCATGCCTGCGAGCACGTGCACAAGTGCGTCGAATGCTTCGGCATTGCAAGGCGGATTGTACGTGGACAAGAAGAAAAAGAGTTATCGTCATGAGTTGGGGGCCAAATGGATAGAGTAGAGAAGCTAGAAGAAGGAAACATATGTGCTAGTTTTTGCAGCTGTTGAAAAATAAATAAAAATCTAGAAAATAAAATTTTAACCATACTTGAACGAGAAAATTTTTACTAAATTATTAGATTCACGATATCACATGCTAAATTAATCGCATGAAAGGAATTCTAAATTATTCTTGAAAAATTCTAAACTTATCATCAAAAACCCCAGTCTCGTTTTTTAATCTTGATTTTCAACTTTCAAATCAAATCAAATCAATTTTCAAGTATGAACTGCATTTGATGAAAATGTACCTCAAAATCAAATCAAAAATCACAAATTGTGAAATTTCACAAGATGAGAATCAATTTTCGCTCTCACAGTATGAAAGTGCATGGCTAGAGCAATGACACTGCCCTGGTCAACACCCCTAGCTCTTTTACATTGCTAGGGTTATGTTCCCTAATTCCACACAACTTCATAGAGATGGCAAACGGGACGAGCGGCTTGTCGACTCGGCTCTTGAAATCACGAGCTGCGAGCCGCTCGGGCTCGTCAAATGACAAGCCCGAGCCCGAGCCCGAGCCCGAGCCAAGTTGAGCCGCAAGTGAGGGCTTGTCGAGCTCGTAAGCGACTAGTGGGCTCGTGAAAAATTAAAGAAATGTTTTAAAAAAAACATGAAAAAAAATTTCAAAAAGATCATGGGCTCGCGGTTCGGCTCGTGAGCTCATGAGCTCGCAGGCCGAGCCAAGCTCGCCAACAAGCAAACGAGCTACGAGCTTGCTCGACTCATGAGCTCGTGGGTTTAAGGGTCGAGCCAGCTCGACTCGGTCCATTGCCATCACTACAACTTCATACTTTATTTCGCTCATTTTTGTACATGCAAATCCGGAACTTTTATTACTGATGTAATTATTTCAGAACTTTTATTCAATCGAACTTATATAACTTAAGCTATGATAATTATACTCAAACAATCCCATTTGAGACTTCCCATTATAATTATTAGTTTCCGCTTATTCTGCTAAGAAGAAAAACTAAGGGGTCGTTCTCTTCGTGTTTCAGTTTTGTGTTTTGAGTTTTGAATTCATATTGTGTTTTGTGTTTTGTGTTTTGAGTATCTGTTTTGAAATTTCTGAAAATACGTTCTTTTTGCCATTCTGAAAAACTGTTTCTGAAAATATTAAAATGAAAAACACGTTTACTTTGAAATTTTGAGATTTTTTTAATAATATTTTATTAAAAAAATTTGATTATTCAATAAATTTTAATGGTTTAATGTTAATATAGTATTAAATAACATATAAATTTTGAAATTAGTGGAACGTCAAATGTTTTTTTCAAGATATTAAAAATACAACCTAAATTACATTGGATGAAACAGTTCAATCGATACGATTAGAATTTTATGTGTCATGACAAAATAAGTAGATACTGAACAACATACAAAATAAATCAATGGAGTCATGTACGACGTCTTGAGTAGTCATTCCACATGTATGTAGCAATTTGA
>CAIGRF010092108.1:40931-59331 GCA_903798235.1 Fraxinus ornus
GTTTATCCGAATTAACTTTTTCTCGAGCTTAATATGCATAACTAATTACGAGCTATCTAACGAGTACAGTATTGATATTTTTCTCATTACTCTATCAATATTTAAATATTTGACCCAAATAAAAATTGAATTAAATAAATGTATAATTTAGTCTCCCAACTTCCAAAATATAAAATATATCACATATAAAATAATTATTATTTTTGGAATATTACAAATATAAATATAATAGTATAATTGGTACTCAAAAAAATCACTTAACTCCTACTTCCAATACAATTAAAATTCAGGGTTTCCCTCCAAAATCAGTCAAATCCCAAAAAAGTGCTTCCTGTAGTAACTTAAGTTCATTTCTATTTTCATGTATTTTCAACCTTGATTCTTGGTATGAATTGAGTTCCATTTTACCATTAATTCCATTAATGCACTTATTTTATCGTCTAAAAAATCTCATTGATCAAAGCTGCAAGGAATTATGTTTTCACTTCTTGGATGTTCGTTTCTTTTCCAGCGTAGTACTTCATATTTTTGGTTGAAATAATTTTACAGTCTTGCTTTCTGTCAAAATATATGCTTTACAAGGTGGATTATGACAAGTGAAAATTTTGTTCCTGGATGGCTACAACTGCTAATGGCTTTACATGGTCACTCATTGTGCAACAATTCAACTTTATATATCTTCCTTAATTCAGGTGACAAGATTTTTTTTTTTTTTGAAAATTTGAGAAAATGGAGAAATATAGAGGACCTCATGACTAAAATTACTTAAGAAATGAATGCAAGAATTAAAGGTTCCATCTATTTATGTCAATATCATTTGAATGTTGTATTTATTATAGAAAATGCAGTATCCAACCAGAAAGGATATCCCCACAGTTGGATTGTGCTTACAAAGCATGAATTATAACTGCAGCTGCATGGTATATTACATGATATATTACAGCCTCAATTATTATCAAAATCATGGTTAACATGATTCAAGATTGTGGTTTGTTAAGCATACAAGTTATGTTCACTACACGTCAAGTATGTTGGTTAATGTTGTGTTTGTCAAAATTTATAACGTGACAGAATTTAATTATGTCATGAAAGCAAGTTTCTGCTGATTATAGATCTAATACATTTGTAATTTTCAGCTGTTATTAGGACTTATTTATCTTGTAATTCATTGTACTTCACATTTTAATGACCTGCCAGTTACACGTGTGAGTTAGTTAGCTAGTTAGATCACTGCCAGCTAGCATTTTCTGTTTGCCTATTTATACATGTAAATCTCATTCATCTTAATTCAATTTTTCTGATTCCAGAACTGCAGATTCTTCTTCCCACGTTCTTCTTTTTGCTTCTGTGATTTCCTTCATTATCTTTAATATGGTATCAAAGCAATAATTCTTTTCATCACCTTCATCGATTCAGTTTTTTTTTTCTTCAACATCTACTCTGTCTAAAAAAAATCTGAATTTCTATGGAATCACCATATCCAGAAATCAATTCTGGCTTGAGATCATCTATGAGCAAATCCGCCATAGATGAACCATCTAGTCCCTACTTCCTATATCACTCAGATAACCCTGGGTTGGCGCTTGTTTCCCAGTAGCTCACGGGAGATAGCTACGCCTCTTGGAGTCGCGATATGACAATTACTTTGTCAGTTAAAAATAAACTATCCTTCATCGACGGATCTGCTGGTTCTTCAGGAGCCGCAGATCCGGATTTAGATAATTCGTGGATTCGAAATAATAATATGGTGATATCTTGGATTCTCAACTCCGTCTCAAAGGAGATTTCAGCTAGTATGATCTATACAAGTACAGCCTCTGAAATTTGGAATGATCTCAAGGAGCGATATCAGCAAAGTAATGGCCACGGATCTTCCAGCTAAAGAGAGAACTGATGAATCTGCTTCAAGATCAAAATGCTGTGAATGTATATTTTACTAAACTCAAAACCGTGTGGGAAGAGTTAAGTAATTATCCACCCAACTGCAGCTNAATTTTCGACCTACTATAGATGTGGAAAGTGTACTTGCGATGGTGTTAAAGAAATGAATAAGCACTATCAAATGGAGTACATTATGTCATTCCTTATGGGATTAAACGACTCATTTTCTCAAACTAGGGGTCAGCTTCTACTTATGGATCCCTTGCCTCCTATAAACAAAGTCTTTGCAATAATTTCTCAGGAAGAGAATCAGAGGAGAATTAGTATGCAGTCCATTGCTGATTCGACTGGAGCAGCTGCTTTTGCTTTTGGATCTGATCATTCTAAAGCTTTTACTCATTCTAATCTTCACAGCACTGGTTCAAAATTTCATATCTCCAACAATTTCAAAAGGAATGAATGACCATATTGCACACATTGCAAATATCATGGACATACTGTGGATAAATGTTAAGTCCATGGATATCCACCTGGCTACAAGTCAAAACCAAAGGAAAACTTCCAAAAATCTTCTACTTATAACTCTGTTAATCAGTTGTCTGCTTCTGTTACTCAACAGGATGATGACAAACAAATGGATCAGCAGTTTGGCATTGGGGATTTTGTGCAAAATTTGAATTCCAATTAATATCAACAGCTCACGACAATGTTATCTACTCACTTGGTTTCAAGTGCAAACTGTACTTCAGCAGATCAGGGCAACAATATCTCTTTAGGTATTTGCCATTCTATATCAGTCAATCCTTTTTTGCATCTAAAGATCTGTGGATAATAGACTCAGGGGCTACCAAACACGTATGTTGTGTTGCTGATGCCTTCATGAACATGAGAACGTTTGATAATTCAAATGTTATTCTACCCATTCACATACGAATACAGTTAGCCTCTGGAGATATCAGGATTAGTACAAAACTGATACTGCGTGACGTTCTGTTTGTTCCCCAATTCAAATTCAATTTGTTATCAGTCAGTGCATTAACCATTGGTTATAAACTCACATTGAGTTTCTTCCACGATCAGTTCATTATTCAGGAAGCAGCCAGCATGAAGACGATTGGCAAGGGTGACAGAGTTCAAGATCTATATATACTTGATACTAAAGTCGTGGAGTCTATTTGTAATGCATTTGTTGGTAGTGTTTCAGCTCATAGATGGTACAATAGGCTTGGTTATCGAAGTGTTGCCGTAGAGTAGAAAGATATGGCAATGTTTTAAACGTTGCCAAAGACCTTAAAAAACGTTGCCAAAGGCCTACTGTAACGTCTTTTAAACGTTGCTAAAAACCTTTCGCAACATTTTCTAAACCTTGCGAAAGGGTTCTTTGGGTCTTTGGCAACGTTTAAAAAACGTTGCCGTAGGTCATATTACAGTTTTTTTTTACCTGTAAAATTGAAAATACTCCTTTTCAGCAAATTTTAAAATTGTATAAAAACTGATAATTTCATTATAAATTTTTTGAATCCATACACTTGAACATTAAAATGTAATACATCACCACCTAAATAAAAAGGAGTTTCAAAATACAATGATCATTCCATTACCCCAGATATCAGTTTTGTAGCATTAATAGATGGCCTGGAAAGAGACGGATGATCAATAAGATCCAAGAACCAAGTACACCAAAAAACCTTAAACCCTACTCAGATACAATAACTCACGATAAACAAAGGTGGTATCAATCCTGCATTCGTCTGAGTCTTTTTATCAGAAACTGGGCCAGCAACTCTTTTAGTTTCTGGAACTGTGGCTTCAGCTACGGCAATTTTCCTAGTAGATTTACTGACTTTAGGAGCTAGCTTCAACTTTGGCTATGGAGGCTTAACTTCCACTGGACGAGAATATAATGAACCTTAGAGCTTCTCAGGCAGAGCCCTCGTACCTCCTAAAATTGATCCCTTGCACTTTGGGAAGCTTGCTCAATGCTCTTTCTTGCTCTATTGTATTCCCTCTGTTGCTGACCTCGTAATTTTAGCAGCTTTTTTGCTAGTCGCATACTTCATTTTGGTTTTAACACGATCTAAAGCCATAGCACTGAAATTTTGACAAAGGAAATCAAATTAAAAAAAATGAGAACTTAGTTCTCTGGAGCAATATATTCTACTCAATAGCAGTGAATTCTTCTCTGGATCTACTGCTTCAGTGACATTAGAATTACTAGTAAATCTTTATGGGCTTTATAAGGGTACAGAATCATACAAATATGTAAGAGAAAGCTTCAATTTTGAGGCTAATGTTTCAGATGTTCGAGCAGTACAAATAAAGTGACATTTTAAAATCTATGGAATATCATTAAGAGAACTTAATCATGAAAAATAGTAGTTAAATATATAAAATAAGAATACTCAAACAGGAATCGCAATGGTTAAGTAATTACGGTCAAAATCATAAGAAAAGGTTAAAAGAAAAAAAATGATAAATCAGATTTAACTGTAAAATGTAAAAAAGAAATACCACACCAACAATGTCATAAATTCCCACTTCTTCTATCCAAAAGAGAATCCCCCATCCCCAACACACACATCCAGCAAACATGTGCAATTATTACATAGTATACGGTGCCCGAGAAGAATAATTTGACTAAGAATTTCACCATTGCTTCGGTCCATACAGCAAACATGTGCAATCAATACATAGTATACAATACCTGAGAAAAAACAACTTGACTAAGAATTTCACCATCGCTTCGGACCTGTAAATCAAACACAAATCCAGTCAAAAGAACCAAAAACTCATCGCCAATAAAATAAAAATAACCAAGACACACAAAAGAACTACAGTACAAGAAAAACCCACCAACCTGTAAATAAGCGCGCACAAACATAAAACTTACTACGGCAAACAGAAGTGTCGTAGCTAGTTTCAATGCCCAGAACAAAATTACATAAACATGAGCCTGACAGGCTCTTTATTTGTGCATTGGCCGGAGAAGAAAATGGGGGGACAAAATTAGGTGAAGTGTTGAGAAAATGACATATGGGTTTGCTTAATTCATGGCGAACTTAAAATTTCATACCGTTCTGGTAAATCAAACATAGTAGCATTCAAATTCAAAAGAATCAAACTTTAATCGTTAATAACACAAAGTGCAATAAAAAGAACACACGTTGCAAGAAAACCCACCAAACCCAGAAAAACACAAGACTTACTACGGCTACAGCGGTGTCATCACGAATTGGGGGAGACCCATGGCTGGGCTAGATGTGCCGGTGAAGGCGAACCCAGCCCAGGTGATCCAAGACCACGGTTTGTTCGGACGGCGTCGGAATCGACGAAAAACGCAGCCTGTGTCTCGACATTTCTGCCAGATTAATGGATGAAAATGGGAGTTGTTGCGTGGGAAATGTAGAGGATGTTGAGGAGGTTACGTTGGTACCAATGTCTGGCGATCTAGGTGGTCGGAAGTCGCCAGAAAATTGGTCCATAGTAGGTGGCAAAAATGGAAATATGAATGAGTTTAGGATTAGGGTTATTTTTGGTTCCATATATAATTTAATTTAGAATGGGATGAATTCATTTAAAGTGGTCGGAATATTATTTGCAACGTTTGGTAGGTGAGACTTTTCGCAACGTTTGATAAACGGTGCTAAAAGTCACATTTCGCAATGTTTAACAAATGTTGCAAAAAATCTCACATTTAACAACGTTTGATAAACATTACGAAATGTGATTTTTAGTAACGTTGCGAAAAGTCTCACCTTTAGCAACGTTTGATAAACGTTGCTAAAGGTAAAATTTTCTACAATACTCAATAAACATTGTTAAAGGTGTCTACAACAACATTTTTGTAAAAAAAATGTTGCCAAAACTCATTTATATTAACCAATGTCAATATTCACTTACTAAAATGTTGCCAAAAGACTCTTTTGGCAACATTTGTCAAATGTTGCCTTTTTAATATTGCAAGCAACATTTGTCAACAAATGTTGCCTTTTTAATATTGCAAATGATCATTTTTGCTATAGTGGTAGCTGGCCTTTCACACAGATTGTGTTAGTTTAAATTATATGGACCATTAGATGAAATCATTGGATTAGATTTATTCTTGAGATAATATCGTCTGTTGGGTTTCATTGAATTTGATAACTTTTCCTTTTTCTGGACTCTTCGTTTTCTCTTTCTCTTTATCTCTTCCATTTTCGAGTTTGTAATTTTCTTCTTGTTGGGTTCTCTGAAATTGATCTAGCTATTAGGAGGTGAATGTTTGGTGTTAAATCAAGCCTGAAAGAGTGGGTGATATCGTGTAGTTTTTCTCCTGAGTGTTGGGTTAGATTTGTGTATTTGTCACTTTCTATTTTTGCGAGATCTTACGATTGATGACCAAAAATTTGGTATTAAATGGTTTGATGTAATATTTCTCTCTTGGAAGGTAGTTTTGCACTAGTGGAACGCGCTGTTCCCGAGCCTCCCAAATTAGGCCATTTTTGGTTAAACTGGGTCAACATCTTTTGTGTTCTCGTTCTTTACTGGTCTTGTACGTTTATGCTTTATAGTTCGTATTGATAATTGGTTTCATACGTAAAATCCCAACAAAACTGGTATCAGAGTTGGCTTAGGGTTCCGATTGTGTTTTTCATTTTACATAATAACTTTTTTCTTGGGTATTTTGATTACACATCTATATAGACATTCAAATGTCTAAATAGGGGTGTCAACGAGTCGAGTCGAACCATGAGCCAAAACTTTTTGCTCGGGCTCGGCTTGAGTAAAAATACTTCGAGGTTTTTTTGGCCCAATCCAAGCCGAGCCTAGCAAAAGTTTGTTCAAGAAATTTAGGCTCGACCTGGGCTTTCGGCTCGAGCCATAGCGAGACGGGCCGAGCCCAAGCCAGCTCGATTTTTTTTTTTTAAATTCGTAACAAATCTAAATTTTTTTAAAGAATTTAAAATGTGTGCAATTTATACGTATTATAAATAATAACTAAATATGAACATATAAAAAAAGTTACAGCTAAAATGAAAAGAAAATAATTAAAAAAAAAATCTTTAAAAAGAGAAGTGGCAGACAAGTTTTTTATTTTTATTTTTATTTTTTAGGCTCACGGACCGACCCATTGAGCCACACGAGCTCAGCCCGAGCCTCGGCTCAGGCTTTTTTCGGGTCGACCCGAGCCGACGAGGCATTTTACCATCCTTAGGTCTAAACAGATATTATTATTTTTTGGCATCTTGAATCTGATCGATACTGATTGTTTTACTTTTTTGGTATGGGTTGTTGGTTGATCGTTTGCTCTGAATGTTGGGCTCGATTGAAGGCTTTGGGTTAATAATACTGTTTTTCAACAGTATTGGTAAGATCTTTCCAAACCTTCTTTAAATTCCGGTTTGGTGTTTTTTTCTTGTAAATGATATATGAATAATACGTTGTATGTTTTTTGAATTCTTGTGACTAATTTGAAATTGTGAAATACATATATTTGTATCATATATTTATAAACTGTCTGAGCTTCTTTCATATCTTCATATATATTGGACTGAGGTTCTTGGTTGAATAGATTTTATATATTGTCAAATATTTGCCTTATAGTTCTTCAATTTCTGAACACTTTTGACTCTGTGTTTTGATTACATTGATTATCTGAAAATTGTTTTTTCAAAAACATTTTATGTTATGTCCACGAGTACAAGCCACCCTTTTTACAGAATTCGTAATAGGTTCGAATGTCGAGTTATCACAATTTGATGGAAATGAGGATTACTCTATATAGAAGCAGAAAAATGAGGGTCATTCTGGTCCAACAAAGGGTTGCAAAGGCCCTTGATGATCCTGAAAAAATTATTGATGAGTTGAAAGCAAAACCTGTTGAAATTGAGGAGATGAATGAAATTACATATAGTTCTATAATTTTACATCTGTCTGATAATATTGTTAGACAAGTTGATAGTGTTGAAACTGCTAGGACTTTATGAATTGCATTAGATGCCCTGTTCTTGACTAAGACTCTGCCTAACAAAATATACCTATTAGAGTAGCTGTTTAGTTTTAAGATGGACTCTAGAAATGATTTGGAAGGAAACGTAAGTGATTATAGCATAATTATTAAGAGCCTATCACACAATGATAAGAAATTTGAGGATGATATTGCAGAACTCTTTACCTAAATCCTACAAAGAGATTAGGAATGCCTTAAAATACCTGGATGATTATTCTAGAAAGGTTTAGGTTTATCCTTTAAAGGTTAAATCTGAAACTTTTCAGAAGTTCAAGACTTGGCTTAAATCTGTAGAGAATCAATTAAAGAAGAAATAAAAAACATTAAGAACTGACAATGGGCTTGAGTTTTGTAATTTTGAATTTGATAACTTTTGTAAGCAAATGGAAATATTGAGGCATAGAACTGTAAAATACACACTTGAATAGAATGGAGTTGCTGAGAGAATGAACATGACCATAATGAACAGGGTTAGGTGCATGTTAATCATTTATGGCCTTGCTAAAGGTTTTTAGGTTGAAGCTGCATGTACTACTGCATACTTGATTAATAGGTCCCCTTCCAATAGTATAGGTTTTAATACTCCACAAGAATTGTGGACAGGAGAGCCTCTAAATTTAAATCACATAAGACTTTTTGGATGTGCTGCGTATGCATATCAGAATGAAGGAAAACTAGAGCCAATGGCTATTAATTACTGAACTTGACTGACTTTGCTTTAGTCTCATGTGAGGCTCTTGAACAAGCTGAACCTGCATCTTATGAAGTAGCTTTTAATGGAAAAAATTCAAAGCACTGGACAAGGGCGATGCAGGAAGAAATGCAATCTTTAAGTGAGAACAAAACATGGAAACTTGTTAAGAAACCTAAAGATCACAAAATTGTTCAATGTAAATGGATCTACAAACTTAAAGGGGAATCGGCCCTAGTGCTCCCATGAAGTTTAAGCCAAGATTAGTAGTAAAAGGGTATACTCAAAGAGAAGGGATTGATTACAATGAAATATTTTCACCTGTAATCAAATATAAGACAATCAGGCTGGTCTTAGCAGTTGTTCAATTTAATTGAGAACTTGAATAACTTGATGTTAAAACTGCATTTTTGCACAGGGAATTGGAAGAAGAGATCTTCATGAGTCAGTCTCAAGGTTTTGAGGTTAAGAATAAAGGAGATTATGTATGCAAATTGGAGAAATCATTGTATGGGCTGAAACAAAGTCCAAGATAATGGTACAAAAGGTTTGATGCATATCTATTAAAGATATGTTTTAAAAGGAGTGAGTTTGATGTTGCTTATACTATAATAACATTAAGAGTGGGTATGAAGTCTACTTGATACTTTCATGTTGATGATATGCTTTTGGCTAGCCCTAGCAAGTCTCAAATCAAGAAATTAAATGATCTTTTAAAATCTGAGTTTGATATGAAAGATTTAGGAAATGCGAGAAAAATTCCAGGAATGGTTATAAATAGAAATGTGCCTGAAAATAGGTTAACTATTACACAAGAGGCATATTTAACTAAATTTGGAACCAAATTTGGGATGAAAGAGAGCAAAACTGTTAATGTTCCTTTTACTAGTCACGTGAATATTTCTCATTCTCGCTCTTCTAAATCTGAAGATGAATTGAAAGAGATGGAAAACATACCCTAGTCAATGCTATAGGTTCAGTCATGTTTTCTATGATAACAACCATACCTGACCTTGCTTATGCTATTAGCTTTCTAAGTAGATTTATGTCCAATCCTACAAAGCCTCATTGGGTTGGGATGAAATGGTTGTTAAGATATATAGTTGAAACATTAAATCTATGCTTAGTGTATGAGAAAAGATTTGAATTTAACCCTTAAAGGTTATGTAGATGGTGATTTTGCTGGTGATAAGGATAGTAGAAAATCAACTACAACATATTTCTTTACTTTTTCTGATAATTGCATAACTTAGAAATCTCAATTGCAGGCTTTAGTTACTTTATCTAGCACTGAAGCTAAATATGTAGCTATAACTGAAGATGTTAAAGAATGTATTTGGTTAAAAGGAATTTTGAAAGAATTGAACTTCATGCATGATACTCCTATATGTTTACTGATAGTCAAAGTGCTATATTACATAGCAAAAATCATGTATGTCATGAAAGATCAAAACATATCGAGGTGAAGTACCATTTTATTAGAGGGTGAAATTAATCTTGTTAAAATACATCCTGATAAAAATCCCTCAAATATCGGGACTAAAATTTTGCATTGTGTTTATCTTTACTACATATTGACACAGGGTAACTTTTTGCAAGTACTGGGCAATGATGATGAACAGTTTTCCATGTGTAAATTCTGTAACCAAGAGAGAGTGTTATTGAGAACTAAGGTGAAGAATGTGAGAGTTGTGTTTCTCAAAACACATTTAAAAATGGTGTTATTTGTGTCAATTACCTTAGCTGCTTATTTGGCTTGAGCTAATTGAGTGATATCCATTTATTGGTAGCTAGGCCTTTCACACGGATTATGTTAGTTTAAACTTATATGGACTGTTAGATGAAATCAATGGTTGAGATCTATTCTTGAGATAATATCGTCTGTTGGGTTTCATTGAGTCTGATGACTCTTCCTTTTTTTTCTCTCTTTGGCTCCTCCATTTTCGAGTCTGTAATTTTCTTCTTGTTGGGTTCTCTGTAATTGATCAAGCTGTTAGGAGGTGAATGTTTGGTGTTAAATCAGGCATGAAATAGTGGTTGATTTCGTGTAGTTTTTCTCCTAAGTGTTGGGTTAGATTTGTGTATTTGCCACTCTCTATTTTTGCGAGATCTTACGATCGATGACCAAAAATCTTGTTCTAAGTGGTTTGATGTAATATTTCTATCTTGGAAGGTAGTTTTGCACTATTGGAACGGGCTGTTCCCGAGCCCCTAGAATTCCTAGTTCTGCAACTGCATAGAAGGCTAAAGTTTACATTGAATAACTCGTAGCTTATTATTGGCTTGTTCTGTCTTTATAGAAAGCCTTCCCCTATTCCGATGTCATTGCATACCTTGCTTCATCAATTACTCGTATTTCTGAAATGGTGAAGGACATGAGATATGAAGATGTGCTAACAGTTCCTTCATATTAATTTGTCATGCAACTAATGGACTGGAGAAATTTTGGCATTGCCAATTTTCCTGGAGTCAAGAGCCTTTTAGCTGGTCTAGTGATGAGGGTGACATCACTTTCAGGATTAAGGAGGATCAAACTTTAAGTTATTCTACACGCACCAATTATATGTAGTTTTTATCATCTTGTTGGCCTTACACATTGGTGATTGCATTTTCTGTTTTGCTGTTGGGAGAATATTTCTCTTCATGCTTGATCAATATCTTAGATTCTGGCAGTGAAGAAAGACAGTAAATGTACTTTCAGCAAGATGCTTTCCATATGGAACTGTGGAGTTTATTCTTTCAAAACCAGAAAGAAAGAGTGCTTCTTTGCAAATTAACTGATTTTAAACCTATATGTGCCATTGCAACATATATTATCGATGTCTTTTTGCAATGTAGATTTACACTACAGCAGTTCAGTTGGTCGGATTTTTCTTCAAGTTCGTGAATTATCATGGCTTCAATGGCATCCCCTATAGTGTCTCATCAAGTCGTCTGGAGAAACGGTTCTCGAGTATTTCTAAGGTACAACTTGAAACGAAGACATTTTCGCAGCCCCATACTAAAATTATAGCTTCGGTAGAGGGCCTTGTGGCCGTAAATCAGCATACCATTTGACATATTTTTATTAATTAATTAGATAAAGCATCTGCAAACCATGACTGCATTCAATTTTTGATTATATTTGAACAAGAAATTTGTTTTATCATATTTAACAATTATAAACATGCTCCAAAGTGCCTGAACGCAAAGAAAATCACGGCCAGCAATCACTGACAATATAAATCACATATTTTAGTATTAAGGGAAGGTAATTAGCAATCTATCCACGGTTATATGAGTTTATAAAAAGTTCACATAATCAATTATTGGATATTCGAGTAATTTATTATCAACTTCTAAAGATTATATTAAATCAAACATTAAGGAATTGTTAGGGATGCCAATTTGGCATCAACTCGTAGCTCGGAAGAATCGAGCCCAAGCTCAGGCCGAGCCTCAATCTTGGACATCAGCCCGTGCCCAGCAGTGGCCTGCAATATGGGCAGCTGCAGTTTCCTGAAATAGGCAGTTGTGTAGCTGCCTTTTTTATTAAAAAAAGGAGTCGGTTTGACTCGATGAAGCCTGAGCCGAGTCTAAATTTTTTGGTCTAGCTTTTGCACGACTCGGGTAAAAAAAGCTCAGATCATTTTTTATCCGAGCAATGTTCGAGACACGAGCTTCAGCTCAACTCGCTTACATCCCTAAAAATTACCTTGTGAAATAACAGAACTCAAGAACACAGCAAATCTAATTTCAAGAATTTCTCAAATTCCACAGCAGCTGTTGACCTAATGCTTATTATCTTTTCTAGTAGATGAACAAACTCAATTAATCACTCCTCTCTCTTGTTCTTATGCCCAGTCCTTGTAGAGTTTTCAATTTGGGTTCTTTTTGGTGATGCAATTAATGCAAGCGTGAGATTAATAATTCTTTAATTTTTAATTACAGATTTGTAATAGAAAAATTATAGGAAGTAATATTTCTAACGTTATTTTATATATAATGTAATATATCTAATATAAAAACTTACATGTAGTATATTAGGAATTTTTTTTATTTTAATTGATAATTATTGTTTTTCCCCTTAAAGTTTTAGACCGTAAGCTTTTTTCGAAAAAAAAAAAATGTCACTTGTAGACTCTCCTTTCGACATGATTGTTGACAAATGTGTGTCTTGACAAGTTTTGATTGAGTGGACAATTGTCAAAAATTTAAACCGTTCGATGGCGTGTTGCCACATGAGACAATGTAGAAAATGATGAACAAGTAGCACGATTATTTTCGAAGTAGTGTACCACTTGCTTATACCTTTAAGGGTCCAAACTACAACATGCCCAACCACATGAGCTTAGGATAATAGATCATGATCCCATCCCTTTTTACTCCACATTAGAATTGAATTCTATTACAAATTTAGTGAACCAATTGACTATGTTTCGACTTTTTGATCTTTTACGTTTTTAGAGTCAATGTTCGGGCCCGGGATTTAAAAACATTTAAGAAGTAATAATTTTTTGCTTGGGGTACTTTTAAGATGGACCTAGTTAACAAGCCCAATTGTCACCTTGACTTTTCAACACACTATATTTTCGCATTGGCCTATTAGAGGTTAAAAAGACAAAAATGTCCTTAAATACGTTTTACAATTACAAAATATTGTTTTGTTTAAAAGACTATTTTACCCTTTTAGTTAACAATTGAAAATCAATCACTTCGCCTTTAAATTTCAAAATCACTTTAACTTTTCTTATCTGTCTATTCCAACACGGTTAAAAACTCTCTCAACTTTCATATGCTTCAACCTCAAAATATCTGAAATTTATTGAACGCTGAAAAATGAAATATTTTTTAATATCAATTATTTCGAATCGGTTAATATATTTACGTATGTTTTATTTCGTTTTTGTTAAATTCTTATATGTTTTAATCGATAAAAACAGTCGGAAATCTTTTTACGTTTAATAGCCAAAAAAATTTATCGATTAAATTTTTTAATCAATAAACAGCTTGCTGTGGCGGTGCCGGCTATTTAACAGTTGGATGTACCCGGCTGTTAACAGCCGACTATTTTCAGACTATTCAACATGTTTTAAAATTTCTGTTGCCTCAGTCGAGTTGAATGATATGATTGTAATGCCAGTTTATTTCTTTGGTGACTTCGAATTGGATGATATGATTCACATACTATACTCCATCATGGGCTTGAAAGAGAGTTTTTTCGGCTTCTTGCTCACTCACACACCTAAGGAGCTGTCCAACCTTTCCACGCTGATACAATATTCCGTCAATCAAAGCATAATTCAAAACTTGTTGTTTTATTGACCTGGGAGTTTCTTTAGAAGGATCGGACAAATCCTGTCTCCGCAATATCTTTTTTTATCAAAAGGAGGTTTGGCTATGTTAACTAGTAATTAATTACCCCCCTTTTTGGAGGGGTGGTAGGAAAGAAAAAAAAACGAAGGGATAGACTTGCGACACTATTACGGCCAACATGGGTATGTAGATGGACAAGTGATAAACATGGTGGTATTCCCGTTTTCATAACGGAGAGTACAACATATGAGGGAATGTACCATGATTTACAAAACAAGCCAAATATCGATCCCTCTCAGTACGATATGGAACAGAGATTTCGATTTAAGGATGATTCATCTATTTTGATTCCACTTATGAAAGTTACTTATCATGAAGAAGTGACTTATCTATTTGAATTGAACAAATTATACACGACTCGTCTTTGGGTGAATTTAGTGAGGAAAATGTCGTCGAAGGTGGACATGGAGATTCAGTTTGAGGGGATCATAATGCCAATAATTTTTGGGACAAAGTGGAGATAGATCGTGAGGATGATGTGGTTATTCCCGAGCCAATTGTTCCTCATCGTGATCTCACTATTACACACTGAATTCCGTTGATAGTTCATGGCAACGAGAATGATAATGAATTTAAAAATGAGGATTTGATTACTTTATTCCATCGGAGACGTAAGTGGGCTGGGAGCGTAGGGGTTGGAACAAGTGGACCGTCATCTGATTCTTCGTGTGTGGTTTGTGATGATAATGGTTTGTATGTCGAGCAACTGTTCAAAATAAAGAAAGATTTGCAGAAAGCTGCGTATCGAATTGCACTGAAATACAACTTTGAGTTCAAAGTTAAGAAACCAAACAAGTCATTATTGACGATTGTCTGCACCGATGATAGTTTTCGTTGGCGTTTGCGAGTGACAAAAATGGACATGGATGATTCTTTGTAGTTCACAAGTATAATCGGGAACATACTTGCGAAGTGAGAATTCGTTGAAATAATCATAGGCAAGCACGAGCATGGTTTATTGGTCGATAGATAATGCACAAGTATCAGGACCCACGAACAATCTACAGAAATTCGAACATCATTAACGACGTACGTCGAGAGTATGGAGTGGTTATTAGCTACCGAAAGCCTAGAAGGCGAAAGAATGTGCGTTAGAGGATTTAATGGCTTTGCCATAGAAGTGTGTGCTAAATTGGCCAAGTATCGCCATAACATGGGAACAATTAATCCTGGCTCGGCCTTTTTTATTGAGACGAAGGGCGAGAATTGCTTTAAGTTTTTCTTCATGGCTTTTGGACAATGCGTTCGGGGATTTTGAAATGCGATGTGACCTCTAATCCTAGTCGATGCTAAAACTCTTAAAGGTAGATACGAAGACAAGTTAATTATTGCTACATGTCAAGATGTCAACATCCAAATTTATCATCTTGCATTCGGCATAGTCGATAGCGAGAATGATCTGTCAATGCGTTGGTTATTCACAAAGCTGAGGGAAGTAATCGGGGAAGTCAAGGACCTTGCCTTTGTAATTGATCTGGGATCGTCTATAATAAATTTTATTGCTGAAGTTTTTCTCGGGGCACATCATGGATATTGCATGTACCATATACTAGGCATCCTGAAGACTAAGTATCAAGGAAAAGGCACGTTTCATTGTTTAGGATAGCGATCGAAGCTCATAGTGTTGAAGAGTGTAATAAGTTCATAATAGAAATAGGAAGTAAATCATTATCGACATGGGAGTATCTGACAAAAATGGGGATTGAATACTGGGCACGATCATATTTTTCAGGACGCCGATACAACATGATGAAGCCAAAAAATGCAGAGTCTCTCAATACATTATTCAAGAAGGATCGAGAATTATCAATTCTCGCAATGATTGAGAACATTTGTAACAAGTTGCAATAGTGGTTTCATGACCGACGTACGAAATCACAAAGTTGCACGAGTGTGGTAGCCCCGGCTCAAGAGAATAAACTCTTCAAGGCTGTAGAGCTTGCAAGAAAGTTGAATGTCGAACCATTGGATGAGTTGTACTTCTCTATGAAATGTACACGTAATTTGACATACATGGTGGACTTGACTGATAACATATGCACTTGTCTTCGATTTCAGTTGGAGAGTTTTTCATGTGAACATACAGTCGTGGGGCTATGTATAAAAGCTTTGCAGCGAGGACATTGGAGAGCAGTCATGGCTGATTATTGGAGAGTTTTCCATGTGAACATGCAGTCATGGCTGATTATTGGAGAGTTTTTCATGTGAACATGCAGTCATGGCTGATTATTGGAGAGCAGCGTATGCTGAGACTATATTTTTCTCTACCTAATGAAGTCATGTGGGAAGTTCCTGATCATATTCTCCCACTTAGTAGTTTGTTGCCACCGCAAGTTGAACCGCGTAGTCTTTGACGTCCAGTACGTCTAGAATACCATCTATCGGAGAGTTTCCTCGATCACGGAGGTGAGACGGCGTGGAGCAATAGAGCATACTCATCAATTTTGTACAAGTTAGATTCCCCTAAATGATAATTAGACCGATGTGAAATTGTATGGCTATGAAAGAAAGGACTAAACTGTACAAAATCCTAGAACGCAAATATTTGATAAATGAATAAACAATTAAATATACAATGTTTACATGAGTTTACAATATTTATAAGTATATGATAAATGAATAAACAATTAANAACAATTAAATATACAATGTTTAAATGAGTTTACAATATTTATAAGTATATGATAAATGAATAAACAATTAAATATACAATATTTACATGAGTTTAATAATATTCACAATTATCTGATAATAAATAAACATTTAAATATACAATGTTTACACGAGTTTTACAATATTTACAATTATTTCATAAATAAATGCACAATGTTTACGGATCACACTCGAATTCATCGAAATTGCACACTAATTTATTCTTCTAAATTTGTATCAATAACTGGTTGATTCCATCAGCCTTATATCCTATACTCAAAAATCTAATGTATTTTATTGCGAACATGCCGTAATCGCCCCTACAATTGAATAATAACGTGTTAGTTCAGTACCGTGTAGCTAAAAACTAAGTTTCCAAGTTTAAAAAATTATAAATACTTACGATCTCGACTGTCTCTAGCTAGTTTGTCCTTCACAATCACACCGACTTGGGCATCTATCAAGGAAACGATCACTGAAAGCGACTCCAAGTTATGCTCGAGTTGGCCTTTTGTCAGACAGGAATGGTCGGAGTCGTGCACATATATAATCGAGTCAGCAAAGACAATTTGCACGACAATAAAATGATGATTCACGATCACTGGAATGTATATATGCGTACAACCCTCACATGGCTTTTCCCAGACAATCGGCCACATCTCTACGACCCACTCGGACATATATTCGGGCAGCACGTACTCATTACCCATAAGTTGAAGCGGCAGATGCTCAATGGTAATGGCATGTACGAATTCAGTGCTCAATATGAGTCGGCCAGAAATGTAAAATGATCTTGGATACCTTCGAGCTCTATCACACAATAAGTCCATGGCCAGGTCGATGTGCTATATCAGAAAACACCGATAAAAAAATAGAGGGAGTTATTTCATTTCATAAGCAAAAAAAAAAAAAAACTATGTATACATAATAAATAAGTATATGACTATTTCACTTACATCATCGGAGAGCCAGTTCCCAAGTGGTGATGTTGTGAAACTATTTATAAGCCTCCAAGATCATCTTCCCCCTACCGTGCGGCTGTCTCTGAAAAAAAAATAGAAAAAATGTTAAAAGAAATATAGATGAGTTAGCATATTGTACTTCACTAAAATTCTAGAATACTTACCCTGGGCATAATTCTTCTCCACTCTATACCGAATGCTTTTCATTTGGCATGGTCCACCTCCCAGAAAAGATTGGGATATAGTGTGTGCTGTTGCAGGCACCCAAAAGTGATATCTTAATCTCTAAAACTGATGTAATAATGGAAGTAAGAGTCGATCCCCATGAAGAGTATGTAATTCAATATTTTATGTTTCTTACAATGATTGTGGAGTTTTTGTATGCAAAAAAATTTTAAATAACATAATTAATAAAATTGAAAATTAAATTAACGAAAAAAGTCAAAAGACTAAGCTTGATCCAAGTCAATATCCACCTTCTGAACTTTACAATTTATCATCAATTCAAGTATGAATCAACCCATATTTTGAATATTTACCGTTGGAATTATTTTTCTATCTCTCCTTAGTTATAATTAATTAGAATACAAGCGACCCAATTAACCATAATTACCAAACAACCTAAGATGAGTGCTCTAAATTTAATTTGATAATCACATTACGAATTAGAAAGATCGATGAAGCTAAACAATACAAGCACAAGCGGTTGCATTTAATTTAATTGAACATTCTTCCTAAGATTCAACTATCACCGAAGCAGCAAATTATCAAACCCTAGTTGCTTCACAAGTTAAAGAAATCAAACAATTATGAATTTGATATTTAATTTAGCGGTAGATTGTAACGAATAACAAACTAGTAGACCTCCTA
>CAIGRF010092108.1:67375-97487 GCA_903798235.1 Fraxinus ornus
CTAGCAATTAAACATAACAATCATGAAAATAAGTGCAGAAATATATTCAATACTCAAAAACATTAATTAAACTAAGAAAAATCATTTAGATCTCACAATTTGTAGTTCCGAGGCTTCAATCTACTTCGACCAAGTGAAAAAAGTTTAGTTACAATTCATGAATCTATGAGCAAAATAACGAAGAATGAAGTTTGGAGGCGTTCTTCTCTGTTCTAAGGTTGCATATCACGTATTTATAGTTGTTTCCATATGTGATTGACGTAAATTCAGAAACCAATATTTTTGTATCGGGAAAAACCTATGCGACCGCATAGTAGTAAGTCATGTGATCGTATAGAACATTGAAACTGGAGTCTAAAAATCTCTAAAGGTTCTCATGCCACCGCATAGTTTTGCTAGTTTTCCACCAATATCCGATTGAGGTGATTCAAGATGTATTGGAGAGATAGCTCAAACAGTCGACCCATACAGTTCTATGTTGACTGTTTAGAAAAAAACAAAAACAGTCCGGGCCGACCGTAACAATCGGTCCCATTTAAAAGTCGGCCCAACAGTCTGTGTCGACTGTTAAAAAAATAGTCGATTGGGTCGACAGTTAACAGTCGGCCGACTATTAAACAATCGGTCAACTATTAAAACAATCGGTCGGATTGTAAATCCAGCTGGAGATCCGACGATCTTCAGCCATAAAACTCAATTCCCTTCCAAATCGGATGTACAGCCATAAAACTCAATTCACCCCCCACCTCCAAAATAAAAAATCACTACTACTACTCAACATCTGCCAAATAATCAACAAATAAGTTATTTTAAATGTTAAATTCAAACTAAACCATTTTAGAAAAATCAAAACCATAATCAAACAAAAAACTAACATTCTTAAGGATCACTTCTCCGATGATTTGTTGGTGGTGGTTGGGTAGCCGACTGTAAGCAGTGATTTGGTCGACTGGATCCGATAGAGATTTTTTTTTTTCTTTTTCTCTCCGTTTTCAGTCGTGTGTGAGGGAGAGAAATGATGGAGTTATTTGATTTTGCTCTTAAATTTTCAATTTCTTTTCTTTTTCTTTTTCTTTTTCATTTTTTCTTTTTTTTTTTTTTCCATTTTAGAGAGAAATTAACCGTTTTAAGATGTGAGATGCCCAGGTGAGACTAAATAAGATTTGCTTCGAGTCCTTCGAGGCTTGGAAGTTTATGGACCCCATCAATGGCCCTCCATTTCTTCATAGCCGCACACCCAAAATCTCATTTGATCAAAACAATTCGACATTCTTTGAATACACAAAAATTGCAGGTTCTTACTGATTTGCCTCAACAATTTCAAATTGGGTTCAGTCTAAGAATTGCTAGCTGAAATTGATACCCATTTTTCAGCTTTCTTTCCACTTTGTTCTATTTCCAATGCCAGGGACCGTTCAAGTTTCAGGTAATTACCCTTCTCTGCAACTATGGCTGTAATTTAGAGCAGAATTGTTTCATTTTTTAACTCTATTTTGTGCATTTGATTCAACATTATAGTTCTGGAATTTAAGGGCCCTTCTTCAACACACCCGAACTTAACATCCCTGAAACGTAAGTTCCTCAAATATATTGTTTCCCTTTGTTTCTATGATTTTTGGATTAAGTATTTCATTCGGGTAATTGTTAGTCTTTATATTTTATGAGCAGTTTCCATGGGAAAAAGAGTTTTTCGAACTCGGGACTTGGGAGACTTCTCTTTGTAAGGTTTCAAAATTCCTTCTTTTAGACCTAATTATTTGTTGTTCTTATGATTGGACCTGAAATTTGCCTGTTTTGCAGCCCTGTAACAACTCTCCGTGACAATTTAGTGGTTGCACTTGTGGATACTGAGGAAAATGAGATAGCTCATACAGGTTCTTCATTTCTTTATTCACAAATTTTTCTTTGGTTTCTTTTCCTAATAGATTTTGGGTGATTATATTGTTTGTTTGCATTAGGTATTCAGACAAGGGCGATAATTGAGAAGGGTTGTTGGGATGAAATTATCTCCCTCGAGGGAGGTGGGCATGTGCATATGAAGTTGCAATTTGTTCTCAGTGAAGAAGACCGCAGTCGGATTCGTGTTATGGTACATTATTACTGCTATTTTTTTATTTATTTTTATTGTATTATGGTTTTTTCTACCTCAATCCTCTCTAACCCTGTTTTAGGCTTGAGATTCACCGTGCATGTCAAACCATTTTTAGTATGTTTGATAAGATGAATTGGATAGTACTCAGCAAAATTATGAAAGAAAATGGAGTTAAAATCTTGAATTGTACTGTCCCAAGCTAGGTGGTTTGAGTTTTTGAAACTGACGTCAAAAGGGGTTTAGCCCTTGATCCTCCATCCAGCCCTTGTAATTTTCCTGAGAGACAACAAAAAAATTAGTTAGGGTGGCCATCCCCTGTTCTTGTATCCTTGATCAAAAGTTTACAGATGAGAATGAAAAGATGCAAAAGAGTTCCTCACTTGATTTAAGGACATCTCTTATAGGCACACAAAAATAAAATAAAATAAATCTTCTAGTTCATAATTTCCTGAGCTATTCAAAGAAGCATAACCAAAATATTATGAAACTCTCCAATGAAAAATGTAATCTACATTTATTACTTGCCCTTGATTCTAGCACTGATGAATGTGAGACACAAGTTCTGTATGTAAAATGCTTCTACGCATAAGAAAATATATTTAATTGTTTTTGAGGAAGTCTATGGGGTCCTGAAGAATGCCTTTACATCAACAGTGAGTGATGTTATTTTATAGAAAATTGTCCTTGTAAAAATGCTTACCAGAATAAAGCCATAGTTGTGAGAATCGATGAACTTTCTGCATCTCAGTTGTGAAAACATTTGATTCCTACTCCATTTCTGTAGGATTTTTCTTCTGGTGGTGTCAAAACTGTACTTTTGTGCTCTTTTATGTAGAGAGAATCTGCAGTGAAGAAGAAACAAGATGTAAATCCCAGCATTAACCTTAGATATTCAGAAGTCACTGGTTCCACCAATGATCCTGTTGAGACATCCATGCCCAATACGCCGGAGGTCTCAGGTTGGTTATTTGTCCAAGCAATTGACTCACAAATTCCTAAAAGAAAAGGAAATTTAAGAAAATAATGACACCAGTGATCAATGTTTTATAAAATGATATTTTTCTTGAAGGATTTTCCTTGATTGTATGACTCTGAAAGAATACCATCATGGTTATCTTTGTGTAAGCAATTGAACTCACAAATTTCTAAAAGAAAAGGAGATTGAAGAAAGAATAATGACACCAGTGATCTATGTTTATAAATACCATCTCTGCTGAAGGATTTTTCCTTGATTGTACGACTGAAAATTTCTAGATTCCCGAGCAAGATCTATTAACATAGAAGTAATCGGCCATGAAGTTGTAGCTCCACAAGCTGGTTCATTGGCAAAATCTGCTACTTCCTCAGTTCACCCTCAATCTGATTACCAAAATAGAGAAGGAAGCACCCTTGAGAGTCCAATCCCAGTTAAGGATTAATCAGTTGTTTGATAATCAATAGTTGTTTATTCAGAACAGTCTTAACAAGCTGCTTGGTTTGGCCTAACAGTTGAGGCTCCATGTTTTAGAATGCTGCAGATCATAATGAAGGTGCTTCATCTTCTTCAGTTAGACATGGAGTCAAATCACAATTTCTTCAAGTAGATCAAAGGGGACCAGTAGAAAAACTTGAAACCTACTTGCCACTTGCTCCTATTCCTTCAATACCATTTGTTGAGCAAGAAGTTTCATCCATGTCGGAAAGCGAATCAGAGATCTCTGAAAACAGCACTTCAGCAACCTCAGAGATGCAAGATGATCCTATTCATAAATCTGAGCTTCAAGGTCCTCTGGGAAAAACCCCTAGCAATGTGAGAAAAATGATAAGTGCCTTCGAAAGTAATCTAGTCCAGGTACTTCCTTGTGATAGTTTATAGTGGTATAATATCGTTGAAGACAATATAAATAATATACATGTGACCCTCTCTAAAAGTTTAAACTTTTAGATCTAGTGGTCCAACATGGTATCCAATTCTCATAGCCACCCATTTAAATGAATTGACCACGTGTTAAGCTTTATATAATGGGAAAAAAAATGAAACCCCTTGCACGTGAGGGGACGTATTGAAGACAATATTAAAATGATATACATATGACACTCTCCAATAGCTTAAGTTTATAGATCAAGTAGTTCAACAATAATCTCTTCTTAAGGATCATTGTATTACTTGGATTATTCATCAGATCCCAGCTAATATCAGTAAAAGAGCTGATATTGTTTTGGGTGACACTGAGCCATCTCAGGATGCCCAGAAGTTGGAGTCAAGTACAACACCTGTTTCATCTAAAGGAAAAGATTCAAAGGTTGAGGATATATCTACAGCCACTCATGGAGAACTAACCGTAAAAGAACGGAAAAAATCAGCTGTTGAATTTATGAGGCCATCCACTTTGGGAACTGCAACAAGTTCTGGAAGAATGAACAAGGACCAATTGCAGGTTGTTCAAGATTATAGTTTCTCTGATGAGCCACTAGGTTCTTCCAAATCTTCAGCTGTAGAGGGAGGAGATACAAGAACTGAATTGGAGAGTTCAACTAAACTTTATATTCAAGTGGCTTCCAATCAGAAAACAAAATCACTAGAATGTTATGAAGAGGAATATCATTCCTCTGAAAGATCTGGTATGTGGATATTCCCAGATAACACACAACGTTTATGTATCACAACTGCGGGTAAGAAGGTGATGAAAATACTAGGACGTCTTGAAGCCAGAACTCGGCAAGAGAAGAAATATTCTTCAAACTCACAAATGGCAGAGAAGGTATAATTTCTGTGATAGTTTAAGTGAGGTTCTATTTAGTTTCAAGAAAAGAGTTCTAATTCCATCGTGTAAAAGCTTTCAATTTAAGTCAGGTTCTATTTAGTTTCAAGAAAAGAGTTCTAATTCCATCGTGTAAAAGCTTTCAATTTAATATGTACAAAGTTATTTTGGCATATGGTAACTATTATCTTGATGAACTTAGTAGATGCTTCTTTTGTAACCTGTTAGATGCCTCTAGACAATGCTATGTTTTTGGTTATGAAAGAGAGTATGCATATTGCTTGAGATATATACTGGATGCAAGTGGAAACTTTTGGATTAGGTTACTGACATGTCTGATTTGATTTGATGATGGCAGTGTAATGTGCTGTTCAGAAATGAATATGAGACTAAAATGGGGGAGAGAAATTTTTGCAATCAGCAAGAATCTGGACCTGAGAGCTCTCCAGATGATGCATCTAGTGGACTAGTTGGACAGGTAAAAGCAAATACTTGTGATCCTTAATGATGTTGTCAGAATCTCTTTTTACTAAGTCTGGTCTATTAAAATTGCATGCTTGAATTGTGGTTGACTTACTTTTCTGCTCTTAATCTTATTTTTACAGAAGCTAGAGGGATTGTGGGAGGGGAAGTGGGTTCTATTGAAGAAGAAACTAAACCCTACACCAAAAAAACTAGGAGCAATTTGTGGAAAATATAAGAAACTAATTGAACAGTATGCTTAGATCTTCATGGGTGAGGACAGAGAAATGAAAGGACAATCGCAACAAAAATAAAGAAATTAGTTCTTATTGCCAATGAACTTATGATCAGCTATATAATCTTTTTTCCCATTTCATTTCATCTGATACCTCATCTACTAAAAGTCAAACGAAATTATTTCTTTTTGCAACCATGTTTATTTTGTCTACCACTCTATCATCTATGTTCTAGTAACATCATATCTCTCAGAAATATGAAAATATTGTCAATGCAAGACATTCCCAACCATATAAGTTTCCATTCCCTTATTGTCCTGTGTCAGTATCTTCTACTCTTGTTGGTATATCTTTTCAGTTCTTATTTTTTTCCATCAGAGTACGTCCATCTTAACACTCATTTTTACTGCATTATTTTATTTAATGCTTATTTTTCCTTTAATATCCCAAAGATACAATACCATTGTGTAGTAGATCTAATAATCATTCTATAGAGCTTTCTTTTTATTTGTGTAGATACCTTCCAACCACATAGATTCTTTTATGACCTCTCCATTTTTCCCAGAAAATATCTTATATGAAGTTCACCCTCACCAGTTACTCCTTTCTTTGTCGTCAATGGATGAAAAACGAATGGCTGTCGTCTCATATGTGCCTCATAAGCTTGTCGAACTAAAGCAAAAAAGACAAGGCAAAACCTTGTTGCAATACCAGAATAATAGAAAACTCTCTACAAGTATTCTGACACAACAAATCTCACTCTCATGGTTGCTCTGATATACATATTCTTAATGATATCATTGATATGCCTGATATCATTTTTTCCCCTAGCACTCGCCAGAGCATTTATGTATCTTAATATTATTTTTATCTAAATAAAATACCTTGCAAATATTGCTTCTTTTCTGCTTACTCATTCATCGTCTATGAATTTATAGTTAACGTTTCTAAATTCAATAGAATTTAATAGCTATCTAAGATTGTACTACAGATTTTATTGACTAATTTGTCAAAATAATTTCTCCATATTTCTTTAAACTCCATAACAATGGCATAAAACTTTGGTTTCATTGATACAATAACCTGGTTTAAGTCTTCAATTCTCTTTTGTCTTTAACCAGATATGCCTTCTTAATAATAACTTACCCTTCATCCTTATTTCACTATTCTATATTTGAAAGTTTCTGCAACATTCTTTTTTAAGCTTAACTGCCATAGGACTTCCTTATTCCACCACCCTTTCCTCAATAGATGGGCTTCTACATCTATACTCTTTACAATAGTTAGGTTGTGCAACAAACCACTTCAACCTATATCAAGTTTTTATGTTTTTAAGCTAAACTGTAATATGGAAACCTAGATAAATTTTTTTTTTTTTCCCCTCTTTTTTAATCTTTCCAAGGAGGAATTTCCTAATCACAACTGGTGGGATCCGAATGAGAGTGCCTCTTGGCTGGTTTACTGGCTTAACAAAAAAGGAAGAACTGTCAACTGTAAGAGTGAATTGCCCTTAACTATGTTGTGCAGATAGGCTCTTATCATAAATAACCTACATTCCTTGCGCGCATGATATACCTCCCTTATTTTCCACTTCTAGAAATTATCAAGTGAGAGTTTCTCTAGTTGATGCACATCTTTGTTAACACCAAATTATAAGCCTATCTCAAATTTCAAAATAGAAATGGAACCAAAATTAATTGAAAACTAAGACATGCTAATTTTCACTATGGGGTATTACGGGCCCTTTGGCGATCTATTGGGCACAGAATGATGTATATATTTCATGTGAAGTGTATTTACAGCTAAAAGAATACTAGACTCTGTTGACGTCACGAGTTATGCATATATTTCAAGATGAGCCAGTTTCCTTGCTGCATTAGTTTCCTAGTGGGTCTAGAAAGAGCAAAATGGTATCAGTTTTCAGGAAGAAGATAACATCTGTTAACTTTTTTTAGTTCCTCTTCTCAGGTACTAAAAATTGTGATCATTTTGGGTTTTGGAGCTTTTGTTTTTCTTACCAGACAAAAGGAACCCTGGTATGTTTGCAATTGCCATTCATTTTTTCTCATTTATTTTTTCAGCAATTTATCTTATAACAGAGCTGATCCATTCTTTTTTAGATTTCGGATCCTCTATAATCATAATGAACTAATAATATCAAGGGGAATTCTGCAAGGCAGGAAATATAGTTTAGAAATAAGGGGATTGCTTAATGGCTTGAAGACATTCCTTATGGCTTCAATGCTTTAAGTATTGATGCTGAATGAACTCGACATTAAATAATTTTTTTATTTCTTTGCTTGCTCATGAATTGAGATACAATGTACTAAAATCATCTAATTAGGCTAGTCAAGATGAGAATACAAATCCAGATTTATATCCAAAAAGTAACTAGAAAATTTGATTTTTGATGTTCTCTGGAATATTTATATAGCAAACTAAGAAGTCGGGCATTCAAGAAAACTGTGTCATATTAGAGGTGTATTGCACACTCTCTGATGTGTCTACCACTCCTTGGTCATGTCCAAAAATGGAAAAGAAACAAAATTTTGGACACATGTAGGCCGCGTCTCCAAATATGCTGCTCTAAGACTCAACTACATAATCTATGCTGAACAATATGATAGAGAATGAAAGTTTTTTTTTTTTTTATGATAAAAGAATATCACGTTCATGTGCAAAATCTTATTGTAATTGAACGAGCTAATAACACTAAATTTAGAACTCAGCACCATTTATATATAAAATACATATCTTTCAAAAAAAAATTGGAGAAAAATTACATTGACACGATATAATAGACACATGGATAAGCATAAATTTGCAACTGTTTCTTAGTGGGACGTGTTATATCCTACTTAGTACTTCATAAGAAGATTATGTTAATGTCCTGAGTCATTGTCTATATTTCATATGCAATTTGTCTAAGAGGATCAAAGAGGAGGGATAAAAATGAAAAATAACTCTGCTAATTAATTTTTAGTGCGATGGATTCACAATATTCTCAAAACATCTCATGTGTCTTCATCGTCACCCAATCCACACCCCTCCTCTGCCCTTGCTTTTGTATCGAATCCCCCCTTCCCCCTGCATCCTCCCTTTCCCTCCCTTTTCCATGCATCCCACTAATCACGTAGCAATAATAGCTCCAAAACTCACACAAGATTGAATCACTACCCCAAGAAAGCTAAAATCCCAGTTTGAAGCATGACCAAATAATTTATTGAATCAAATAACCAAAGTTATAAAGGAATTTGACTCCTTAATTACAAAAATTATGAACACTGCTATGAAGTTGAAAACCATAGATGAAATCCTTAATAAGTTCGAAATTGAGTTTAATGAAGAACAAGAAGAAAATAACCTTGCTTTGATTTAATCTCTCAATAATTTGTTGTTTTTACAATGAAATGAATGAGACCATATATATATAGGCAACTCATAAAAACCCTATTTAGAACGTAAAATATCAAGAAAATGTCAAACAAATAGAGTTCTAAATGAAAAAGGAAAAATTAATCCGCCTTCAGATTTTTGTATTACGCTCACCGTGTATTCTCCCGAGTGCGTCGTTCAATTGATTTGGCTATGGATTGAAATTTTGCACCCTGTACACGGGTGACCTATTTTGGCTGCATCACACACTACTTTCCGACTACACTCCAGGCTTTGCTTTTTTTGACTTAGCTTGAATTAAGCGCACTAATCTCCTCTTCCATGCCCAATATGAAACTTAATGTTTTGCTCGTTGCAATCATTGTCTCGATCCACGTAGCTTGAACAAGTAATCCCATGACTTCCTTGATCTTCTTTGCTCGCGATTTCGTCATTTGTCCTTTTTTCACAATCAACGGATCCTTGCTAGTCTTCGTCCCATGATTCTCATCATTCCCCCCTTCTTCAAAATGATTCATCCTCAAATCTCCACTTGCCTCGAATAGAGAAAGATGAAAAACATTGAAAGTAACAAAAATGTTACTCCACTGGAAGATCCAATTTATAGGCATTGTCATTGATAGTTTCAACCACTTGAAATGGTTCATCTACTTTCGGTTGCAATTTTGACCTCCTTTGAGTCGGAAAACACTCTTTTCTTATATGCACTCAAGTCCAATCACTTGGTTCAAATGTAACATGCCTCCATCCTTTATTAGCTTGAGAAGCATAATGATCATTTTTCTTCTCAATTTAGCAATGTACCTTCTCATGGATTGATTTTACCAATTCAGTCTTATTCTTCCCATATATAGTGCCTCTTTCATCAACAGGTAAATGAATTAAATCTAAATGAATTAATGGATTAAAACTATATACAATTTCAAAAAGGTGTATAAGTAGTAGAATGTATGACTCTATTATATTCAAATTCTATGTATAACAAGCAATCATCTCAACTCTTCAAATTCTTATTGACTATAGTGCGCAAAAGTTGTGTCAATGTCCTATTAACTACCTCGGTTTGTCCATCTGTTTGTGGGTGATAAGTAGTAAAACATAATAGTTTAGTTCCCAATTTACCACACAAAACCCTCTAAAAATGACTAAGAAACATAACATCTCTATAAGACATAATACTCATAATCATACTATTTTCTTAAAGAATTGAAGAATAATATAAATTGTATATAATAAACTTGTTTCTCTTACAAAGTAAAAGACCCTATTTATAGGGCTATAAATAACTCTAAAAGGAAAGATTGCATAATAATTATACAATCAACTATTAAGGAAAATAATCATACACTATTAGAAAATATCATAGAGATTATTCTTTCCATATCTTCAACACCCTCCCTCAAACTCAATATGGTGTATTAGCAATCAAATTGAGTTTGAAAGATAAATCGATCAAATCAAATCTTCAAAATTGCTTGCATGTCAACCAAGCTGAACAAATAACTCAAAGTTGATGATAATGAAAAATCATCATCCACCAATCTGACCAAACATTCATCAAGGCTTGAAGGAGAAATCAAATGATAGTCAATCTCAATACGGGTTGGAGAGGAAGAAGGAACACCCATATCTGTAAGTAACCAACGCATCCACTACTAAACCAAAGGGATGCAAATTTCAAATTCTAGCTCGACAAACACCAAATGAATTGGACGCAAATTTTAAATTTCAGCTCGACAAATACAAAATAAACTGAATGCAAATTTCAAATTTCGGATACACCGAACCAACACCAAATCAAATTCCAGATGAACTGGACATATACTAAACCAAATTCCAAATGAACTTAACCAAATTCCAGATGAATTGAACATATGCTAAACCAAATTCCAAATGAACTAGACCAAATTTCAGATGAACTGGACATACTAAACCAAATTCCAAATAAAGTGGACCAAGTTTCAAATTACCAAAAGCTGAATAAACTCCAAACAAACTGCAGAAATTGAGTTATGGCAACCGGAATATGATGCGACTTTGTAAGGATACATCCGAAAAGAAAATAAAAAAAGAAAAACAACATTGGTAGCCGAACGAGCGACCTTGGGCCGTTCGCCGGAAATGAAATTCAAAGGTTAATTTATTTAGGATCGAAACTACTCTGATACCATGTGAAGAATATTATAAATTGTATATAATAAACTTGTTTATATTACAAAGTAAAAGACTCTATTTATAGGATTATAAATAACTCTAAAATTAAAGATTGCATAATAATTATACAATCAACTATTAAGGAAAATAATCCTACACTATTGGAAAATATCATAGAGATTATTCTTTCTATATCTTCAACAAAGAATAAGTCAGCTATGTGCGTGGCATCATCTGTTTTATAACAAGGAATAAAGTGTGCAATTTTACTAAATCTATCCACTACCACATATATGGAATCTCTTCCCCTTTTAGTTCTAGGTAATCCCAACACAAAGTCTATAGACTCATCAACCTTAAGCTCACTGGGAATAGGTAAAGGCGTATGCAAACCTTGTGGTAAAACTTTAGAGTTAGTATTTTTAAATATAATGCATCTATTACAAATGCTTTTAACGTCTATTTTCATTTTAGGTCAATAAAAATATTCGTGCAACATCTCAAAGGTCTTCTTAATGCCAAAATGTCTCATTAAACCCCCACTATGTGCTTCACGTACTTACAATTAATGCATAGAACAATTAGGAACACAATCGATTTTCCTTAAACAAATATCCATCGTGCTTATAAAATTTATCAATTGCACATTTATCACATGATATATATATATATATGTTAGAAAATCTGAATCATTAGCATACATGTCCTTAACATATTCAAACCCAAACATTTTTACACTTAAAGATGTAATAAGTACATACATCCTTGATAATGCATTAACTATTATGTTATCTTTACCGTATTTATATCGAATGACATAGGGAAATGTCTCAATAAACTCCGTCCACGGACCATGCCTCTTGTTTAACTTACCTTGGTCCTTTAGATGTTTTAGTAACTCATGATTAGTGTAGATTACAAACTCCTTAGGCCATATACTATTGCAATATCTCTAAACCTCGAACAAGTGTATAAAGTTTTTTGTCATATGTAGGATAATTCAAAGCTTCCCCGCTTAGCTTTTCAATGAAATAAGCTATTGGTCTCCTATCGTGCATTAAAACAGCTAAAATTCCTATACTTTTCAATCTCAAAAGTTTTGTTAAAGTTAAGTAGTGCTAAAATAGGTGCAGAATACAACCTATCTTTAATAGTATTAAATATATGTTCTTGTTCAATGTCTCAATGGAATCCCGCACTCTTTCTCACATTCTCAGTGAGTGGTGTGGCAAGTGTGCTAAAATCTTTAACAAAACGCCTATAAAAGCTAGCTAAATCATGAAAGTTTCTTATTTCAGTAATGTTTTTAGGTGTTGGCCACTCATTGATGGCTTTAATTTTCTCATAATCCACTTCAATACCCTTTACACTAACAACATAACCAAGAAAAACAATTTTTTCCGTACAAAATGTACACTTTTTAAAGTTAGCATAAATTTATGCTTCAAGACAGCAAGCACACACCTCAAATGCTCTATATGCTCATCTAAGTTCTTACTATACACTAGAATGATATCAAAGTAAACTATTATGAATTTACCTATGAAAGCACGTAAAACATGATTTATTAATCTCGTGAAAATGCTAGGTGCGTTAGTAAGTCCAAATAGCATAACTAACCCCTTATACAATCCATATTTACTCTTAAAAGCACATTTCCATTCATATATTTCTTTCATTCTAATTTGGCGATATCCACTTTTAATATCTATTTTACTAAATATACATGATCCATACAGTTCATAAAGCATATCATCTAACTTAGGCATGGGATGACGATACTTTATCGTTATGTTGTCGATTGCCCTATAGTCAATGCACATTCTTCAAGTCCCTTCCTTTTTAGGTACAAGTAACAAGGCACGACACATGGACTCATGCTTTCCCTCACATACCCTTTGCTCATCAATTCATCCCCTTGCCTTTGAAGCTCCTTCATCTCTTCAGGATTACTTCTATAAGCTAGCCGATTTAGAATAACATCTCCAGGTATAAAATCAATCTAATGTTCAATGCCTCGAATAGGTGGTAACCCACTAGGCATGTCTTTAGGGAAAAAGTCGTCAAATTCCTGTAACAAAGAAATAGCCAAACTGAGAAGGGGTTGGTTAGTTTCCTCAAAATTGAAGTATGATTCCTTGTAGACCGGCAATATCAAAGGCTGGTTTTCAACTAATTCAATCTCTTTTGTAAAGAAATTCACTTTTAACTTTTATTTTATCTCTGAAGACTATTTTTCTTCTCTCTTATGGCTCGACTCTTTTCTCTTTATTTTCACCTACCTCACTATTTTCTCTCTTATTTGAAGTGTCAGTGTCACTCTCCTTCTGTTTTTCTTCTCTTCCTTACGTCTCAATTTCAATTGGTCCTCATCTACCTGTTTTAGTTTTAATAGCACAAGAGTAATAGATTTCCTATTTTTGACAAAGTTATACCTATTTTTGTACCTGTCATGTATCAATTTCCTATCATACTGCCATGATCTCCCCCAACAAGATACGCCTAACATGCATAGGAACCATGTCACACATTGCCTCATCACTATACTCCCCAATTGTGAAGCTCACCAAGACTTGTTAATTCTAACATCTTCACATTCATTCAACCACTGCAATCTATAGGGTTTAGGATGTTTTAGCATAGTCAATCTCAGTTTTTCTACAAGGGTAGCACTAGCAACATTCGTACAACTCCGTCCATCAATAATCATATAACATACCTTGTTTTTAACATATCACCTAGTATGAAAAATGTCCTCCCTTTGCTGCTCATGTCATCCACTTGATTTGTGTACTGAGAGCACGTCTCGTAACAAGTGTTTCACATACCATTGTGTACTCTACCCTACCACCATCACTAGCATCTCATCACTATCACTTACCCACTTTTCCATTATCTCACAAGATCATTGTCCTTTTGTTTGGGTATTGAGAAGCAATGTGCCCTAAACCCAAGCATTTAAAACAAGGAGGATGCTACATGTACTACATTTTCTATTACATGGATTACTTAAAAGCCAAGTAGCGCCCCCCTATTGGAGCCAGCCGCCCCTCCAATAGGGGGGCGCCACTTGGCCTTTAAGTAACCCATTTAGTAACTCATTTTGTACATATAGAATAATCTTTAAAACAATTGATATTCTTATTCCTAGAAGGTTGGAAATTTGCCTTGGGTATTACTTTGCTAGCTACTTCCATTTTTTCCCCTTAGTGGTTCAAATCCTTTGAAACAGCCTCATTTCTTTTATCACTATCCTACTTCGATTTCGAAGTAGGATTAGAACCCAAATAATACCTAGTTGCTCATTTTCTTTTTAATTGCCTCTCCACCTTCATAGCAACATGTAACATGTCCTCCAACTCTACATAATGTTGTAGTTCCACTACATTGGCTATCTTCCTATTCAAACCATTCAAAAATCTAGTCATTTTGGCTTATCGATCCTCCTCAACATTCGCCTTAATCATAGCTATCTCCATTTTCTTATGGTAATCCTCCAAACTCCTCTAACCGTGACTAAGGCTTTGAAGTTTTTAATAAAGATCCCTATAATAATAATTCGGTACAAATCTCTTCCTCATGATAGCCTTTAACTCACCCCATGTTTCGATATGCCTCTCATGATTCCTCCTCCTACTTGTTAAATTGATCCCACCATATGATTGCATAATCGATAAACTTTATCACCGCTAGTTTCACATTTTTCTCCTCCGAATAGTTATGGCAATCAAAGATCAACTCCGACAGTCCAACTTCTTTTCCTACTCTAAATATACTTTCGGATCGTTTCTACCTTGGAATGAAAGAATTTTCATCTTAATGCTATCCGAATTCTGATCAACCCTATCTTCACCAAAGTCTCTAAGATCTCCTCTAGGTCTCCCTTCACGCCTATCTCCTCTATTCCTCATCCTATCAACCTCGTCCTTCAATATTTGATCATCCTCATTAGCATTGTCCACTTCATTCCCATCATCAGATACAACTCTAGGATCATGTCTATCGTGCCTTCTAACATTAGGAACTCTTCTAAGTTTCTCCTTTTGTAAGTTAGCTATCACCGTATCCCTTTGATCAATTCTATCTCTAATTCTCCAAATGCCACATTCATCCGCTCGAATTGTTGTTGCATGGTCCTCATTATGAAGACTTGATTGTTTTCCTCTCCAGATATTGATTCTTCTTTATCAAACATCCTAATAACTAGAATTTGTAAGCTTCAAATGTTTGCATTGGTGTTTCACTCAAATTTGGCTTTTTCCCTCAAATAATCTCACCACTCTTACATTTTTCCTCTCAATGCTTTCTTTCAAGTTCTCTAAGGAACCAATTGCTCACAATAAATTTTTTTACCCTTGTGAGGTTCAAACCTGCAAGTACAAGGAATTGAAGAAGAATGATGACTCGAGGAAGGAAGGAATGAAAGAATTAAATGAAAACACAACCAAGAACTTCAAGAAAGTGGTTCTTGAAATCGATTTATGCCTTTTCCACGACAAAATTGGTACCAATGGATGATTTAGGTATTGAATTAATTTCTTGAAAGAAAATGCGCTTCAAGAATTTTCAAGAAAGTGAAACTTAAAATCGAATAAGCCTCTTTTTGGCTTGGAAATTTCTTCTTTTTGCTGGAATTTTGTTTCTAGAATTTTTGTTTTTTTATTTTGATACTAAATACGCTTAAAATCAATAGAGGCAAGAAAAATCGAAACAAAATTGTATTGATGCACTAAATTTAATGCACAAAACAATTCTTGATTGTTCTTGATATTTGTTATTCAAGAAGACGATGAAAAGTCAAGAAAACAATGAAGAAGATGAAAAAAATGCAGAAAGATAAAGATATAAGCTTGATTTTAGAGCCAAGGCCTTGATACCAATTGATGTAAACCCACGCAACAATATTTAACTCTAAAACTCACACAAGATTGTATAGCAATCCTAAGAAAGCTAAAATCCCAATTTAAAGCTTGATCCAATAATTTATTGAATCAAGGAACCAAAATTATAAAGGAACTTGACCCCTTAATCACAAAAATTATGAATCTTGCAATGAAGTTGTTAAACGCCACAAAGATGAAATTCTTGATCAGTTCGAAATTGAGTTCAATGAAGAACAAGAAGAAAGCAGCCTTGCATTGATTTAATCTCTCAATAATATGTTATTTTTACAATGAAAAGAATGAGACCATATAAATAGGTAACTCATAACAACCTTAATTAAAACGTAAAATATCAAGAAAATATCAAACAAATAGAGTTCTAAACGAAAAAGGAAAAATTGAACCGCCTTCACATTTTTGTACTGCGTGCATGCGCCGTTCAATTGATTTGGCTAAGGTTCAAATTTTACACCCCGTGCGCGCAACCTATTTTGCGTGCGCGCGCACGCCGCTTTCCTACTACACTCTAGACTTCGCTTCTTTTAATTTAGCTTGAATTAAGTGCACTAATCTTGGTTCCTCTTCCATGTCCAACATGAAACTTGATGTTTTGCTCGTTGCAATCGAAGTATCGGCTCACGTAGCTTGAATAAGTAATCTCATGGCTTCCTTGATCTTCTTTGCTCGCGATCTCGTCATTGGTCCTCTTTCGACGATCAACGGATCCTTGCTAGCCTTATTCCATGGTTCTCATTACCCCCTTTTCCCTTCTTTCCATCCCCTCCCTCATTCTCCATGCTTGAGGGCTAGGACGGGTTTTGAGAGTCTCCCGAGGAGCTCACCGTAGGGAGAAAGTTAGAGAGGGAAGGGGTTAAAAGTGGGAAATGTGAGGGACTTGGAACGCGGGGGGTGTGGGGTGAGAATAGGGATGAGGAAGATGACTGATGATATGTGGCAAAGGCCATTTCTGAAAAATTAAAATTTAACAATTTTTGCATTGACAGTGATGAAGGGCTATATTTAGAAATTTGCCATATTTCTTGACAGTTGGAAGATTTGACTGTAAATGGTAATTGTTTTACTCATAAATCTTACAGGAAAAACAAGAGAGACGAAAATATTGCCTTTCCCGTTCCAGACTACATTGACAAGAGGACATTAGCCTAGTAATTGGCTAGTAGATCACGAAAAGCGATTGGTGTACTGTAATTCTTCTGACCAGGTTTTAGCTAATCCATATATCTTTTTGTTACTTCTGCTTTTTCTCAGTGGCATAGGCAAATTTAATATTATGATGTTCAATCCATTGCAATCACCTTGAGTTGATGAACTATTTCTAGCCTCCATTGTAATTCATTTTATCTCATTTTTTTCTGTATAAACACAGTATATGAGACAGTGACTGGTTATTCTAATGTTTGGGAAGTGTTTATAAACAATTTAAATTATAATTAAATAGAACTGAGCGGTGGGGAAATGAATAATACTTGTAGGTCTCTTGAAATGGGTGAATAAAAAGTGATTTGAGTCTTTATAATTAATTTATAAACATGAGCCAAAAATAGGCTTATATGGTCCCTAAAGTACTGTATTATCTTAAATTGGGTGAAAATCTATTTAGGGAGTCTCTCAAGGAAAAAATAAATGTACAAAACCTTCTAATTCCATGTTAATTGTTAATAATAAACTAGGCAATATAAACTTGGCGAGTAATGTACAATATCAACAGTTCTAACAAACAATTATAAAGGTTATTTAGGTTGAAAATCTTGCAGAGTAGCTATCTTCCTATTCTAAGCAATCTTTGATTTTTTGACATGCCTCAAGTGTTCGTTGTCTACCCTAGTATTTTCTTGCTCAATTCAGAAAAACTTGCATTCTAATATATACCAGTGCTGGACAAAATAATTTAACGTAAAGGAATGTTAAAAATTTATTTTTGATAGGTGAATGTTAAAATTTACAAATCTAACTTTTGAAAAGTACATTAAAGAATAGGGAGATTTGCAAAATACACCTTTTGTGTAGGGTGTATTTACACTTTAAAAGCCGTGCTTTCTAAATTTGCACTTTACATTTACCTCATGGTAATAAAAAAATAATAATAATAATAAAAAATGTTTTGTTGAAAAATTACAAATTTTTCTTTAAAAATAGTTAAATAGATCAAAATACTCATTGTCAAAAATATAATGTTATCTAGCACTAGCTATGTTAGAGTATCAGTCTATGTGGCATTATGAGATATGTAAAATTATGTGATTCGTTTAATTGAACCTATAATTTAATATTACTAATGCGTCACTTAGGCCGATGTTAAGTACAATGGTCTTAAATAACGTTACTCTTATTGAAAACAACAAATTATACTTTTTTATTACATTATGTAACACTTTACTTATCAATTGTTTTTCACTGTTTTTATTCTCCAAAAGTTCAATTACTATTTCATTCGTCAAATAATATCTAGATGGTCAACATGGAAGGTGATGTCCCCCTTTTATCATCTTAATTAATTTTCAAGATTGTAAGGATTTTGTCCCAATTTTAGCTGGTAATGATCAATCACCAATTTATAATATAGAAGAAAAGCATTATATGTTAATTCATTGAATTTAAGAATCTTCTAGTTTTTTATTGAATGTTCATTCGAATTCTCAATAATTTTACGCATCATTGTTCATCTGGATAGTCTGATTGATCATGTCAAATAATAAAATCAAATTGAACTTCTGCTTCAATATAGGATGTGCTTAAATTATACTATTAATAATATAGTGCACTAATTAAAACACACTTTTAAGAATCTTTACAGGTTTATGTTATATTTAATGGGGAGCAAATTATTAGCAATAGTAAAATTTATCTTCCACATATCATTTTAATATTCTCCTCTGGAAACTTTAATTAGATTTGCAGAACTTGACATTATATCTACGAATGAACTGTGGGATCTTGATTTTAACCATTGAATTTGAAGAACAATGAGTAGTTAACTTGCTGTCCAAATTTTACGACTAACGAACCACGAAATAAGATTTATTAAAATATTCTGATAAGATTGAATAGTCATCAATAATTATTCCCTAATTTGACAACATATAAAAATTTATTTTAATTAATTGTTTTTTTAAGTCATTGAACAAAACTTATTAATTAGAAGACAACAATTAATTTATTTTTGTTTTACGGTATGGAATGAAGCAAATGAAGTATTTTTCAATACGTTATTAACTTACTAAAGTTTTTTCATTGACTCGATGTTCGAGTTTAAGTCTATATGATAAGAAGACAATAAATTATTTAAATATAACACAGAAGAAAAATCTTTTACTGAAAAATATTTAACTAATAATTAGAAAATGGTATGAAAAACATTACAACAGGTAATATACAAACAATCGTACTGTGTATAGGGGCATTTTGCCAGATTGGTTTACAGAAATCCACCAAAAGAAAAATGATGCTATCAAAAATCGTACATGTTAATTTTCGAGCTTGACGACTGAAATTGAACACTAACGAATTCTTCCAGTACCTAAAATAAATGTGTCGAGATGTGTCATCGTCGCTCATCCGATACTTAAGTTAAAGAAAGAATTTATACATAGGGATGTGAACTAAAAATTATGTGAAAACATACCTGAACAATGAACTTCGTCTTGTATTTATAGATGTTGGTGATAGGGTTCTAAAAGGATACAACCACCCGTAGTCCTTATCTTTATCATGCAAAATGTTTGTGTTATACTGAAAGTGTTTTGTTTGAGTTTAAATCAAACTTGTGGTAGGTTGGCAGTTTGAATTGGGATAAAAGTTATGGAGAGTCACAATCAGAGTTGGATTAATATTTTTAAAAGGTACGAGATAAGGATAAGGTGATCTTATTACGGAGCATGACCCCGACCTATAAGGCCCGACCTTATTACATGGATATTTTGGTGGAGGTGAATGTGTTGGCAACACCTATAAATTTGTTTGTACAGGATCCTTGTACAAGCAGATTAATCCAATGTTTTGATAATCTCTATTTTATGATTTGTTATCTCAATTAAGTCCATGTTTGGTACACATTAAAATTTTCATTCTCATTCTTCTATTCATTTTTAACTACACATTCTTTAATAAAATAATATTTTTCATCGTATCAATAACTTTTCCTTCTTTTTCAACCACACATTCTCCATCAATCTACTATTCGGAATACATTCTTCCAAAATAATGTGGCTCAAGCACACCCTAAGTGTCATTTTTGTGTGTGTATATTTTTAAATTTTTCCTCAAAGGGTGCTTTTATAACCGTATGCGACAAGTAATATATAAAATATAAATTTATAAAACATAGGATGTATTTTTTTTTCCTATGAGAAAGAGTGGTCATTTGCTGTTCACTTTCAAGCTGTCTTCACCTAGTTTCTTTGTTTCTGTTATCACTGGAAAAAACCAAATGATCACCATCTCTGATGAGCGCTATATCATCAATCACAGCCCCATCTTTGGTCAAAACTTTGGAAGGTAAGAAACTGTATTTTTTCGCACCAATTTCGAGTAACTCTTGGAAGGTATTCGGAAGTAACACAAGCCTTCCTGCAAAATCTCGAGCCTCGGGGCAGCTTATAGTCACTCTAGCAGCATAAGTTCTTGTAGCCACCCCACTTCTGTCCTTGTTTACTGATGAAAGCGAGTCATTCTCCCCAGTTTGGGCTGCTTTCATCATTCCAAATAGAGAATTGTGGAAGTTACTAGTCCTGCGCCTTGGCCGTGCTCTCCCCCACGAACCATCTGGTGGAGGAAACATGTCGTGGGACCCTGGTATGATACTCGGTTCGCTTTTAAATCGTCCTAGAAACCGAACCCCATGACGCTGCTCAGGGGTTGCAACTGAGGGTTGAGGTTGATTCTGTTTATACTGTTCGAAAATTTCCTTTATATCATCATGTCCTTGCTGCTCGGCTAGGTCCCTAGGAGTCCAGCCATGTTCATCCGGTTGGTGAATGTTGGCACCTTGGTCTAATAGAAATTTGACGATCTCAATGTTGCCTTCACAAACCGCAACATGGACAGCCGTTGATCCATTGCTCTTTGGTTTCGTCACGTCTCCCCCATGACGAACAATTTCCTTGAGCAATTCCAAATTATTTGCTTCAGCAGCCGTGCATGAAAATAGACCAACATCACCAGAAGTTATCTTAGCTCCGTTATCAGACAGTGTCCTGATAACGGATTCATGTGCACCTAAGAGAGCCTCCCACAATGGTACACTTCCTTCTAAATCTGCACACAAGGGAAAAACAATTATACAGTCGAAACCATTAATCTTTCATCGTATAAACAGTAACTTTAAGGTCAGCCAAACCACCACATCGGTTTCCAAAAAATAAACGAAAATGTCCTTAACGATAAAATGACATTTGAAATCCTGAAAGGTTAATCTGTCCATTGAATTGTGTTGGCTTTTCTCCAAATATTAGCTGTAATAGATCTTAAATAAACAAGTGAAGGAAATGAAGAGACAATACAGACTATAAATAGATATTAAATATATCCAAATTGTATCTATAGATTGACCTTAAGAATGTCGGCTACCAGTCCATTTAAAGTAAGGTGATCTGATAATAATGTTTATACAGTTGACTTCAGATTTCAGAAAGCGAACTGATGTGAAGAATGAATGGAAATTTTTTATTTCTCTGACTTATCACTTAATAAAAAAATTGGGAATTCTGTGCATTATTGATAAATAACAAAAAACTAATATTAGATCTATATCCCTCTTGGCATTCAATCTGGCACGTTTAGTACTTCATTGACGGTTATATGATGACGAGATTAAGCATTCAGTATTGATAGGTCAACTGGAAATTGTCAAAGACAGTTTGCTACATAAACAATGCCAAAAATAGTAGAACATGGCCAAATATAAAAGACTATCCGAATTCGGAAAGTTTATGATGAATATTAATTAATAAATGGTTTCGTTGTAGAGGGTAAATAGAAGTGTTTTAGCAAGATGGCCATACCCAGAAATTTGTGTAGCTATGGAACAAAAATAGGTGTGAATCGAACGTATATTATATGAAAGTACAGATTAGATAGAATCAACTTTAATCTTTGATAAAAAAAAAAAACTGAAAATTACCTCTGTTATTAGGATCTGCTCCAAAATCCAGTAAAAGAAGCACACAGTTTTCGTGTCCTTTTGATGCTGCTATATGCTGATTAGACAAAACAATGAAAAAGAAGATGAGAAAATTGCGTTTCAGAAGCTATTATGTTAAGAGTTTGTCCTACTAATTAAGACATACACACCAGAGCTGTCCTTCCATTATTGTCAGATTCATTTGGATCTAGACCCCTCTTCAACAAGTGATGCAACAGCAAGTCGTCTCCTCTAAGTGCTGCGAAACATAGGGTGAGAGGCAGATCCAATCTACCCCTAGCGAGCATGTTCTCCGTCTCTAGCAGAACTCCCTCCATTATCGGGTCGTTTAGCTCCTTCAAATGCTGACGAAAGGAAAATCAATGATAAAACTGTTATTTACAATCCGTTGTAAGAGTCTACTTTTGTACTAAACATGATTTACTTTTCCACATAAGATTCAAGTTACACGTTTCATGTAGTGAAATAAGCTTGAAGTAATATTTACGTGCAATATAAGTAGGTATCATTTGATCAACATTGTTTACAAAAAGATAATGAAAAATCTGAAAGGGATATGGACCTGAAGGAGATTGTTCATGATTATTGTCCCATCTCCAACATTGGCCTGAACAATGTTCAAAAACGTGGTACGGTTCAGTCGTAATAGCTGACTTAATCTTTTTGTTCGCACTGTGAATAGTTGAGGCCTATAGCAAAGTACACCAATATCACCACAAAGATCGCCAGCTTTGGCCTCTCCAAAAACCTGCAAATATTTAAGATTCAGTCGAGGTTTTAAAGTAAAAGTGAAAATTGCTTTTCTGAGTAGCAGAGAATTTCCACTTAGGATTTATAAAGCAGACTTGCCTGTTCAACTCCATTTTTCAGAACCAGAAATTCCTGTAAAGCAATTGAAACATCATGATATAATCCAAAAGTATACTAGCACAATCAATTGAGCTCGATTACAGTAAAATAATGAGAAACAGAGTTTGGATGTCCAACTTTACCACTGCCCCCGTAACAAGAATATAAAAGTCAGTGGGTGCTTCATTCTGCAAGATTACATCCTCTTTAGGAGGGAAATACTCGGCTTTCATCTCAGAGACCTTCAATATAAAGAAATATATGTTATAACGACATTAGTTAGTAAGAAAACATAGACGAAGATGATTGACTCGGTTATAGAGAATTACCAGCTGGAAGAGTAAATCATTGGACACTCCACGAAACAAGTATACCTTGTCTACAAGAGAGTAGAAAAGAAAATGTGATATACTTGAGCGTATAGCTTTTGGAAGTGAATCAAGAGTCTCCTGCTGCTGCAGCCCCTCTGAGTCTGTGCGGAACTTCAACCCCAAATGCGAAAGCATCTGATCTTGAAGTCGAGGAGGCAGTTGATTCCTCTGTGCGAAACTGGAAGCAGCTTGAATGGTATCTCTCTATTGTTGCACGTAAAATAACAGAAACATAAATTGACAAAATCAAATGAATCAAAGGCCATATAGAAACAATATGTATAAGAATTACTCACAAATTGTCGAGTTTTACTGGTCCCGTGGACCACCAAATTTGTCATATTTCCGATCAAATATGCTGTGAGTCCAAGGTTGAAGAGCATGTAAAAAATGTCAAATATCATCTCTCTCGTATTTTCAGCATGCAGATCCCCATAACCTACGGTAGTGAGAGTTGTGATAGACCAGTAAATTGCAGTGACATATCGAACCCATATGCTCTGATGAAGGAAGTCACCCATAGCTGCTCCAATCCATGTCTTGCTCGGATTGTGATAATGAGCAGCAAGTAGATAATAGAAGCAACCAGCACAATGAACCGCAAATAGAGTCACCTACAGTACGTAAAGAAGATAGTTCAGTAAAACATACCCCATTTTTCTCCATAGCATAATCCTAACGTATTTAAAATGAACTTACACAAACAAGCTTTGCACATCTAACCCAAAAGTAGTTGAAGTTCCTATCTTTCTCCAATCTGTTTTGAAGAAAGAAAAATTGAAAATTAAACAAAATTAAGGTACCGTCATCTAAGCTCGAGAAAATATGGACATATACTGCAAAAATTCCTTATAAACAGAAGATAAAGTATTTTACCGGGAAAATAATGCACTAACTCTCCGGAGACGCCAGAGACGAAGCATGTTGTATAAGCCATACGTCTGTAAAGGTTTCGGGGAGATCCTACGAGCTAGTTCAGAAGGGATTGTAGATATCACATCAAATGCCAACCAAGAACACGCATACTTCCAAGCAATTTGCTTCCGGTTGTCAACAAGAAGATAGGTAGTTCTATCCAGGTATGCAACAAAGAATGTAAGAATGATATCGATGGCGAAAAATGCATTGACAACATTGTCTGTTATAGACAGAGGTCCCTCTGGTTTCTCAAGAAACCCAAATTCAAATGGTGACACCCATGCTGTATAGACAACAAGAACAACCAGAAAGGTCTCCCATATCCTACAAACAAAATTCAATTCACACTAAGTTGAATTTAGCAAAAGGCATACTGATTGTTTTTCAAATACATAATCCAACAGGTTTCTAACAGTCAACAGACAGATTTTAAACCTTGTACAGCACAAAAATAAGGGTGTGTTTGAGCCACATTATTTTGGAATAATGTATTCTGGAATAGTATATTGATGGAAAATGTGTGGTTGAAAAAGAAGGAAAAGTTATTAATGTGATGAAAAAAAAAGTATTTTTTTATTAAAAATATGTGGTTGAAAATAAGTAGAAGAATAAAAATGAAAATTTTAATATATACAGCTAAGTAAATATATAAAACTTTGAAACTTCATTCCAATTGAATCAATTCCCATGTTCCAAACACAATAATTAAAATCGAATTGCGATTCCAAATAAAATTCTTAAGTGGTTCCAAACAATAAAAACAAGGTAGGTGAAGTCCAAACAGGCAGCCAAGAAATTACTATTTGAAATCAATTGAAAAAAGGACAAACTCCAAAAAACACAAATATGATTTCCCTTCCACTAAAAAAGCAGTATCCATTCCACTTTTCTCCATTGACATAATCAAGAAAATCACCAAAACTAAAAAAGTCAAAGAAGATCAACAGAGAAAAGTTTTTTCTTGAATTAGTTAGAAAAATGTGCTTTCAAGGAGTGAAACAATTGAACAAATATATAATTAATGGGAATTGGTTTCTCCTTTAAATTTGAAAATAGAACTATGATAATATATCAAAGTGGAGAAAAAAAAACTTCTGTGGGGTGTTTCATTCAAATCACGATATTTTGTACGAAAGAAAGTTTGTAAGAACATGCAAATAACACTCGTACATAAATATATATATACAGAGAGAGAGAGAGAGAGAGAGAGAGAGAAGATGAAAAGAAGAACCTGTAGCGGCGATCATAAGGCGAAACGATGAACCTTCGGAGCTTGACTCTACGATTGCTTCTTGCACCAAGAGAAGGAAGGATCCCAGTAGACAGACTATAATGGCTGCCTTCAGTAGACATATGTTCAATTTCTTGAGCACCGCCACACATAGAAACCCTAAACAACCCTCCTACATCTCTATTACGAAGCAAATCTCCCATTGCCCTTTACTTTCTCTACGAAACTTGGTAATTTCTCAGTTGGGTTTTTTGCAGTTTTTGGTCTTAGAATTGAACGTTCCTGTATTTATATATATGCGTTTTTAAAAGGAAAAGCCAAGACTTGAGGACTCCCCTCTATTTTTGTGTTTCTATATTAGGTACATTAATTTTTTCGAATATTTTACGAATTTTTTTGGGCCCTTGTCCCCACAGCCTTCACTTTCGAGAAAAAAGTCAACGACTTGAGACACATGGCCGTTGGTAATTTTGTCCTCATTTTTTTTTTTTTTTTTTGAAGGAAATAGTCATTGAACTTTCAACTAATTTTATTTTACCTCTCCGACCCATCAATATAGACTTGTTTCCATTTTTACACAGATTAAAAAAATATAATCAATATTAATTGGAGCAGTTTGGTGATGTAATAACCATGGAGAAAGGCTCCCTTGGGGCCAAGAGTATAAGGGGTGTTCGAACCTTGGTCAACTTGAGCATAACCCGCGGTTTACCTCCACCAGTTACTGAGGGGCCGGTAGCTGGTGGTCCAGAAAATTAGTCTGGCTAAATTGGGATACCTGGGTACCAAAAAAAATATATATATATATATAATTTTTTTTTTTACATTTTCTAACATGTCCTTACATTAAATAATAATTTAAACATGAGTGATCTCCCTCACTTGGCAGTTATACCACAACTAATACTTCACGTAATATGTAACACTTCATGAATGAAAATAAATAAATGAGAGTCATGATGATATCTTTAAATTAAAATGTTAAGAAGGCCCAATCACAATTGAGATTCTTTTTATTGGACATCGAAACTCAATTTAACACTTTCATGACAACGTATTGATAAATTGACTTGCCGTTAAACAATTAAGTTAAAGACCCATTGTGGTATAGCTACCGATTAAGCAATTATTGTCTATACGTAGGGATGACAACGGGGCGGGGCGAACTTCTGTTAAACAATTAAGTTAAAGATCCATTGTGGTATAGCTATCGGTTAAGCAATTGTTGTCTATATGTAAAAATGGTAACGGGGCGGGGCGTTTACCACCCCGTTTATTATTATTATTAAGAAAAGAAAATTGATAATTTATTTTATTTCATCCATTTATTAGATTGAGACAAATAATATTAGTTCCCATTTTCTTTTAAAACTAATGAAATTTTCCATTTCAAGTATTGAATTCTAAAAAAAATTAAATTCATGTTCGGGACGTGGCCCACGGGTATCGGGTTTATCGAATTTTTTTGCCATCCATGACTATACAAAGGGGTGAAATTAAAAATTGAATTGAATTTCAATTATCAATTGAGACAAATTAAAGTTTCATGATCCAACTGAAAATTTAGTGACCGCATGTGAAATTTACCCGTAGAAGCTGGGTTTGATTAGGAATCATGACCCTTAATTAGCACCCGTGATCTTCCAATCCTTTCCTTCTTTAATATAATATAATATAAACCAAAATTGACATATTTTATATTTCCAACTTATATTTATTACAATCAATTGATAAAACTATGGGCAATTATATTCTCACTACAATGTTTTATTATTATACATCAATTTTTAATTGCATTAGGACTTTAACTTTTGTTCATTAATGCTTTTATATCCCCAATATTTTTTCATCGCCTTTTATTTTTAATATTTCATTGATTAGTGCATCTAGTCCCTCGATATAGTTTTCATGTAAAAAGACTATTAGAAACCATAGAAAGTCTTATTTACACCTTATATTTTTAAATTAACAAAATACAAAATAAATACAAAAAATGCGATAGCATATTTGCCCAATTTCAATGTACGGCAACAAAATACTTGAACAAGAACCATAATCAGGGATCAAATCTGCTGACTAATTAAACTGGAGATAAAAACATAACAAAAAATTGAGAATATAAGTGCGACAATAAAAAAAAATTGAGTATCTATAATGCAATCGTGGTGTCAATATAATTATTTTAAAATTATTTACCACTATACATGGTTAAGAAAAACTCAAATTGTTATTTGTTGGTTTATTAAAATGTGAAGAAAAAAAAAAGGTAGAAAATTTGAAATAGGGCTCAAGTGAAGCCCACGTTCTTCTCTTAGAGGAAGAAAGAAGGGAAGAATTGTGAAGGAAAAATAAAGGAAAGAAAAAAAGGGCTAGAAGGAAGTTTTACCATTTTTGACTTTTGAGGGATAGGTTTTGGTATGGCACCAATTGATTAGGGTGAATAGAAAAATCATCAACACGTCAAATTGAACTAAAACCGTGATTTTAAAATTGTTGATTTTATATTAACATGTTAATCTTTCAATTAAAAAAAAAAACATATTAAATCTTTTAGAGAGGCGGTCGTTATACATTATCATTTTAATTTAAAATAATTAATAAAATATATTGTCGAAAATTTGTAGATAATCCATCTTTATTAGCGATGGAAATGGACCGTCGTTAAATTTTCATCATTGAAGCTGTAATTTCTAGTAGTGTGCCACAAGAAAATTAGGAAAATTACCATTTTCAATAGGAGTCATAGGAGCAAGGAATGGAAAGTCAACATAATTTATTGAATTAATCTACAAAGTTCAAACATCCTCATATATTTAAGAAATCTGGCCAGAGATTTAAATAAATATTGTTAAAATAAATGATCATTATGCTTGTCACATCAAATAATATCAATCAAACTGTCAAACTTTAATGTACATGTAGTAGCAAAACTGTAATTTCTTAGTAGTCTCGCTATACTATATAATTGATGCATGCGTGACATATTATAAATAACAAATTATGATATTAGAGTTTAGGCCCAAAAACAAGGGAGTCGGTGGATAGAAAAAATTTGACGGATAGAGGTTGAGAACTTGTGTGTAACATAAGTTGAACATTACAATTTTGTGTAGGTAAAAGTAAAGAGAGTGACAAAGTACTTTATCGTAAGATTATTGAGTTATTGATTTTCCTTTTCTTGTGATCTATTAGCAATTTGAAAAATCGCGTTCAATTTGTGTTTTTTCTCCTTTTCGCTTATGTTTTGTTTTCATTGCGTGTGGGTGGACAAAATATGTAGTGAATCTAGTGATTAACAAATAAAGGGAAGTGCTACATCAACATAGGGGCACCATAATGATGTCCATTTTAGTGCCCCCTATGTACACAAATCATTTACTATAAATAAAACAAATATAATCAAAACTAAAATGCATAAACTGAACTTTAAAGTATTCTATTAAATACCATTCACGAGAGCATTAAACCCTAGATCTCCTTAAATATTTTCCTTAAAGTGATTACACGTGGGTGGGCAATGGGCAACAATCATAATGAATATATTTAGGATCGTGCTACATGTACTGAATTTTTTTATCGAATCTTTTACCTACTACTCACAATGGGAAAGGGGACCACATTGTCGGAATTTTTAAATACACGCGGATCCCGCACATTATGTGAGAGGTGATAATCCATTATGTACAAATCATTATATATGAATGGATTAACCGATTTATTTAATAAAAGCTAGAATTGCAAGAGAAAAGCACAAACTAAGCCCTTGTTTAATGCTGCTAAAAAATTCGATTAAAATTTAAGTCAAAATTAACAATTAATTTTAACTACACATATTATAAGACACATAACTTTTCAACCACATATTTCATCAACTCTTTTAAAATTTGCTAAAATTTTGATTTTAATCTCCATCAAACAGTGGCTAAGTGTGTAGATTATGTAGCATACTAAGAAACCTAATAATTAGCAACAATCACTAGACTTGATTAAATCTAAATCACCGGTTTACAACTATAATGGAAACAACCAAACATTAGACCATTTCCTCAAATCAAGCAGAGAAATCCTACACAGATACTTAGCCTACAATCAAGGGAATAATTTCTGTGTGAAAACTAGCATTTATTCCAACACTTTCACTTAGAATAGTTTTGAGAATTTGTATTTAATCCTATTACACATCAAATTAATGTTTGATTTTGAGTAAATTTATAAACGATTTATAAATGATGTACAAACCGAGGCTGAATTTATAATTGATTGCTAACTTATAGCTAATTGAACATCCTATCTTGTAAAGTAGGATGTACATTTTTCTCAAACCATGCAATCGAAGAAAAATGGAACTGGGCAATAGCCAGATTGGAACTAGATTAAATCTATTCTAGTTAAAAATTAAAACTTAACTTATTTTTATTTTATGATTTAGCTAAGGAACTTAAATTTAAAATTATTATTTTTGTGTCCTCTCGACAAATTTACCCATTTTTTAAAAAATACGAGAGATTTGACATTTGGCCCTACTTTGTATATAGATAGAAAATATTAGTACAAATGGAACGAAACATTCCAACCTTACATCTACTGATATACAAAGAGAAAATAAAAGTTTAAAATTT